>JBAMBJ010000969.1:0-230582 GCA_037043495.1 Drosophila recens | reverse complement strand
AGAGAGAGAGAGAAGTCTGTTTGTATTCTGAATCACTTAAAAAATTGAGAGCGCTCTTTGAGTTGTCGCCACCTGGAATTATGAAACAATGCAGAAGTATAGAAATGTGAAAAACATTTGTGAGTCCCCAGTGCAGCAAGTTTCGAATACGTTATTCCGACAAATGAGATAACACGTTATCAAAATTATCAAAAGTAATAAAAAAAAAAAACAAATCAAATCGTTACTTCGTTATTTGTTACTTCCTTTCAGGTTAGTCAGTCGAAAGACCTGTTAACCATCGGACATGGAGTGGATAGTGAAAGAGGTAAAGCCTTAAGAGAACTTCCTTTATTAGAAATTCGTTTAAGAATCGAAACGTTATCGATTGAAACTGGTAATTACAGAAAATGTACAATTTTGAAAAAGAAATCGAAACCGAAAGATTCTAATTTTGTGTGAGAAAAGTTTAAGGACATTTCATTAAAGCTTAACCGGAGGAAAACAAAAAATTCAACTTATATTATTTATAGCACGAAAAATGTCTGCCATTTAATATATTTCATTGAGAATCACAGGAACATGATACACCAGCGGGAATTCAAACCATAAATAATTCACATATGTATATACATATTTACTTATTTTGAAAGACCGTTCTTTAAAATAGTACTGACTGAAGGTGGATTGAAACATCTTTAAAAGGGTTTAGTAAAGGGACTGTAATTCCATTAAGAATCACACTTAAAATTAAACAATAAATTAATCAAGAAGCACATATTTTCTTAATTAATGTAGAACTTAAGATCGTTTCAAAAAAATAATTCAGCCAGAGGAAAACGTAAAACTAACTATTTAGAACAAAAATGTAATTTTTATTGAGTCTGGCAATCATTTAATACAAACTTATAGATAATCAGTTGATATCAATTTAACGGTTGGGCTAAAAATAGAAATGACATCAGGGACTTACAACTGCTGCAAGTTGAAAATGCATTTTTGCGACCATTTTGATAAGACTTTATCAAAACTTAACCCTTCGTTATTATTGTGAATATATGTAGCTCCGATCAGGTTAATCAGTCAAAAGAGCTATTAACGATCGGAAATGTATTCAAGTGTCAACTTATCTGATATACAATTGAAAGAAGTAAATCCTCAAGAGACATCTGTAATATAACATTCAAAGTCTTTTTTAAATGGCGTTTTACAGAAGCTTGGAAATGACGGTGACTCCGCCGTGAACAAAGCGGAATGGGATAATAAAACGATTGCGGTGAAAAGATATAATAGTAACACTGATAAAAATGATGTATTAGATTACGATTATACGTACTTAAAAAACATCAATCATGAGAATATCTTAAAGATTTATGGTGCCTCAACATGCATTGATGATCATTATTATTTATTAATGGAGTTCGCGGACTGTGGATCACTAGATGAACAAATTCATGGAACGGGAGTAGAAAACTATACCAGAGATACTGCCCTCAATTGGATGTATCAGTGCGCCAAGGTAAGCTCAATTTTCCATATGTTTCCTAGGAATAATTGGACTATATTATGTTCTCTTTATTCTGTAGGGTCTGGAATTTATGCATGAACATTATACTGTCCATTATAATATAAAGCCACGAAACTTGTTCCTTGCAAAAAACTTTCGTCAGTTGAAGATCGGTGAATTGGGAATTTGTTCTGACCTAGTAGAAGAACGTAAATCTCCTGAATATATGCCCCCAGAGGTAAATATCCATCTATATGTAATATGTCAAATAGTAATTGCAATCCATATTCAGGGATTACCAATGATCCGTTTTGATGACGAGAAAGAATATGATGTATTCAGTTTTGGGATGGTGCTCTGGGAAGTTCTGACTCGACGAAAGCCTTTCTTTGAGATGAGGCGTAATTTCACTCCTTTTCTCGAAGAAGTGCCCTCGGACGATTTAAGATCGCTGATTGAATTTTGTTGGAGCCTTAATCCGGAAGAGAGGCCCAGTATGGAAAGAGTAGCCACAACTATCGCATTGGAAATAGCGGATATCAAACTGGGCGAGGTTAAATTAACTTTTATATTTATTTTTAATTTTAAGTATATTTAAATGAGCAATTTCAGGCTATCGGGTCTGGATCTTTTGGTGTTGTCTATAAATCTCAACTTCTGGATTTTCCGTGTGCGGTAAAAGAATTCTATGTAAGAAATGTCGATGCCAAGAAAGGCATTGAAAGAGAAGTGAGAAATCTATCCCGAGCTACCCATGAAAATATTATTAAACTGTTTGGTACCAAGGATACCAACGATTCCAAAACATTGATTTTGATGGAGTTCGCAGACTGTGGATCACTTTACGATTATATACATAACACGGGAGGCTATTCCGATTTGGATGCTCTCAGATGGATGTGGCATTTAGCTGATGTAAGTTCACATTAAATTATGTTTTTACATACAGAATAATCATGATAGTTTTCATTACATTGTAGGGCCTTGCATATTTACATGCCATGAAGCCAAAGCCAATTATCCATCGGGATATTAAGACGAGCAACTTGTTACTTACCGACAATTATCGAGTATTGAAGATCGCAGATTTTGGGACAGTAAGAGAACAGGCAACTTTGATGACACAGAAATATGTTGGGACAGCTGAATATATGGCACCAGAGGTCTGTGATACCAATTTAATTAAGACCAATTTAATCACAATTAATTTTGTATAAACAGGTTGGCTTAAGATGGAAGTATTCGGACAAAAGTGATGTTTATAGCTTCGGGATCGTTTTGTGGGAGGTGATGTCACGAAAGAAACCATTCTACCACTTGAATAATAAAAATCCACTCGCCATTATGAATTTAGTCAGCAAAGGTCAGTAGCAAATATTTCATTTCTCTAAATCGTGATTAATACTTTAACGACTTCAGGTGAACGGCCTCCCATTAAGGATGCTAAGAATATCAAGGATATAAGAAGTATGATTACAAATTGTTGGAATAGCAACCCGAAAAAACGACCATCAATGAGCGATTTAGAATTTGAATTGGGCTTTCTTTATGATGGTTTATTTTATGGAAACAAGATGATAGCCGTAAGCGATGTTAAATGTGTTGCAATGTAATATTCAGAATATAATACTATATAACAAATACGCAAAAACCACAAAATCGTACCAACAATTCAACAACCGATTCGCATTTGAAATACCGGTATGGTTTTGGGTAAAAAAAAAATGTCTTTGCAAAAATATAATTATATAAATACAGTCGAACTTCCCTAACTCGAACTTCCCTAACTCGAATTTTCTCTAACTCGAACAAAATCGAGTGGCAATAGCGTTTACTGAGCAAATTTCATACATTTCTGTCTCCCTAACTCGAACTTCCCTAACTCGAAGTTCTCCTTAACTCGAACAAAGACATTGGCCCGTACTTCTGTAAGTCGAATTTTTCGGGAAAATTCCCAATAAAGTTAGAAATTTTTTTTCGTTTCTATTTTATGCTTTCGTTACCGGCTCGTTTTGATACGTAATATTTATGTACATTAACATATGGTGATGGTATATGATAGATATTGCATCAAAAATTACTTAAGCTTGTGAAATTGCTTTAGGAAAGATGTCAGCGCATCAGCTCAAAAATATTTACCATGGCACCAGCGCGTGTACTAAAATGTTTATCTCTTTAAGAAATCTTTAAAATTATTAGTTAACGAATTCGAAAGTGGACCAAAAAAATTAAAGTGGCTGAAAAATATGGTATCTCATCGATAACAGTTTCCATTATATTAAAAAATGGAAAATTAATTATGTCATTTGAATCGGGAACTTCTTCTGGATACAGCAAAAGAACGATAAAAACATTTTTTGAGATTATTAATAGGTCTTGAAAAAACTGGAATCCTGTTTTGTTGAAAATAACAAGGAAAATTTGCATTTTGAAATGTATTTATGATTGAATGAAATTGTAGTTTCATTTAAAAAACTAAAAAAAAAATTCCCTAACTCGAAGTCTCCCTAACTCGAATTTTTTTCTGGGATAATGGTGATTCGAGTTAGGGAAGTTCGACTGTAATATAATAATAATAATTAAAATGGAATAACTTTCTTAATGTTTCATTTACACATTTATTTCACATATTCTTCAGTTTGATGTAGCTTAGTAACATTTTAAATAGTTTAATATTTCATTTAACAAATTTTTTTTTTTTTGCGCTAATTCAGTACTATGAAAATTCGATTATGAATTTTACAGATTTAAATGCAAATTTAAGCATAAGAAATCAAAAATCAAAATTTAAAAAAAAAATTTACAAATAAAACTAATAACAAAATGAGTCTGGAAAAATTAAAAATTTAAAAAAAGTTCGTTTTAAATTATCTATAATTTGTTTTTTAAATTTTTTATAATAAAAATTTAAAATTAAACATGCTTTTGAAACTGGTTTTAGAAGCTTCACCAAAACGGTTATTTGCAATTTTTAAAATAAAAATTAAAACTTTTCTCAATTTGTATTAAACAAATTGTAAATAAAAATTGAAAGAAAGTTTTTTTTAAATTAATTAATAAAATTACAAAACAATTAAACGTTATTTTTTATACATAATTAGTTTGGAAATAATTTTTACCTAATCAGAAATTTATATCAAACTTTAAATTCAAAGTAAAACATTTAAAATATTAGGCATTTAACTTACGACAATGTTTTTTAAAGCACAGTACGCTCTAGCTGAAAATATGTTTGTATGGTCAAAACTCCATATAAAAAAAAGGGCTGCCAACTGTCTCGGGATTAATTTGTTAGGCCATTTCTAATCCCATGTACGCTGTACCTATCAAAGTTAACCTTCCATCGAGGTTGCATATAGTTCCCATATACAAACTAGATTGGCAGAGCGAATCGAGAATATACAGAAAATCCTGGAAGTCCAGGAAGTACGAACCATAATTACAAAAAGTTGGGATAGCAACCCGGAAAAAAGTCCATCGATGCACAAGTTTATTTAATTTGTAAATATTTAATCGAAATGTGCAATTTGTTTACGTTTATTTTGTTTATATATGTATATATTTTCATTTCACTTTTCTCTTGGATTTCTTATGCCAGAGTAACTCATTTTATTGACCAACTATCAGCAGCAGTATTAGCCATAAAATCAGTTAGCCTGAAGGGGCTTGTCAGTGCCTAATGACCCAACAACACCTGAAACACACCCACGTAGTTACTACACACGAAGTTTATTTTCAAGGTCGTCGGGGTAACGTAAAGTAAATAACGTAAATAACTTGCCACTTATCGCCTTAAATGTAGAATTACTATAGCAAATTAGCCACTTACCATTTTGGTGGTTTCCTTAGCCATGGCTATTTATAATTATTTTATTTCTAATTCCCTTTCTTTAAATATTTTTGTTCAGCTTATTATTTCATAATTTTTTTTGTTCACTTTCTATTTGCGGCACTGTGAAGACGTCCGCAGACCAATTCTACGGGGTCTAGAGACAACTGTTTTATTGTATGTTCTGCGACGCTCGATGACAAATATTTATCGTGAACTGATGACGAACGACCGGGCGTCCGTGCTTCAGAATTAGGTTTTTTGTATGTTTTTTTCTTGTCCGCTCGTGCTCCGCTCGTTCTGTCTGCAAGAGTTGAAAAGTCAACTTTCAAATTGAAAATATTGCCCACTTCCTTGTTTGGAACACAATAATTATTTAAATTTATTATATTCGGTTGCATTTGTTACAAAAAAGTCGGATTTAATTTCTTTCAACTCACGTTTTTCGTTTTGTTTGTTTTCTCGCGCACATTTCGTTGTAAAGAAGAAGAAGAGCGTCATACACACACAATGTGTTGCCAATTTAGCTATTTTCCAACTATTTTACAATTTATCCCGCATTTGCCAATTGCAACCCACTAGTTTCTAGCGGGAAAATAGCTAAAAACACATGTCAGAAAACAAACAGAAAACCAACCACCAAAAAATCAGCCAATGGCAGTGTGCAGAAAAGCGCCCTCTAGCGCCTGGCTACGTTTTTTTTTTTTGACAGAAAAAAGGGTGCGCCGCCAGGAAATTCTCCGCAATCCAATGTCAAATTTTTGAGAACAATTTTTCCGGCCGAAAAAATCAACTTTTTTGTTTTTTGAGCTAGAAAATTGAAAAAAATACCAGACATTTTGTTGAATTTTTCTCGAATTTCCGATATCTTTTGATTCTCAATTTTATTTTTATTTCTCAATTTTTTTTTTGCTTTTTTTTCAGTTTCGACACCAAACTAATTTTAAAATAAAGTTAATTAATTTACCGAATTTTGCATTTTGTTTTTTTTTTTAATTGTTTTTATTTAATTTTTAATTGATTTTTGAAAATTCCATTTCAAATTTGCGCGCCAAATGAGCGTAAAACCATGCTGAAGCGCCATCTAGCGGACAGCAGCGCAACTAGTTTCTTAAACAGTTTGCTGTACGGCAAAGTTCACTTAATAGCCGCTAGCTGGCGTTAAAATTAGTCGATACAACAACCTCAATTGCAGTACAGACACATGTACAAAATATATATAAACAAAATGAACGTAAACAAATTGCACATTTCGATTAAATATTTACAAATTAAATAAACTTAATACTTGCACTTTGCTCTCAAAAATACATGTGGTGTCAAATTTGCTACTATCTAAAAATAGATTTCACCATTGAGCATCAAAATGTCGTGTTAATAAAATGAAACATACATACATGATAGAAAACTCAGTAAATAGGGGGAAAAGAAGCATAAGTAAACAGATCGCAGTCAAGTTCAATAACCCAAAACAAAACACGTTTGGAAGAGTGCAATCAAGAGGAAGAGGAAGAAGCAGAAGTACTTGTAGTATTAAGATTTCACAAGGTTGGGAAGTGACGTCGTCATAATCACGACGAGGTCGCAAGAGCCGACAAAATGTGGGTCAAAAAACACTTTCACAAAATGCAAGCAAATTGCATTGCCGGCAAATGCTCCACCCCCTCCCCTCTGGCTAGACACTCTTACTCAATCCACACTTGCAATTGTGCAATTGTGCGTAGCCTAGAGAGAGAGGGAGAGAGAGAGAAAGGGAGAGACAGAGAGAGAGGGAGCTCGTTAAATTGCAGAATGATTCACAGTGTGTGTGTGTGTGATGTTTGTCACGAACGCGTTCGAACGCCGGCAATGTCTCCTCTTTTGCCGCCACGCCCCCTAGTACCAATCTTTCTTTCCCTCTCTCTCACTCTCTCTCTGTCACTCACTCTCTCAAACAATTGAGCATCAGTTATGACGTCACAGCGCGTGGAGAGTTGCTTAATTTATGTTAATTCAATTATTTAATAATTTACACTGAGAAAATGGAAATGGAAATTTGCTTAGTACAAAGATACTCTACATTTGGGGTATACAGCGTATTAGCAAAGAATTGTCCATTGACATTGTGCTCCACAACAAATTAATGTTGTCCTTAATATTTAAGTTATTTTACAGATATATGAAAATATTCCAAAATAAATAAAATAAAGAGAAAAATTAAATTCAAAATTATCTAAATAGTTTTAAAATATTAATAAAAAGTCGCCAAAAATTTAACATACACCCAAAACAGTTATATGAGATTTAAAAATAAAAATGATGCAAATTTAAAAAAAATACATGTTTTATAATATTTATAAGAAAAAATTTTATTTAGTTATATTAAAATTTTTGATCTATCATATGAACAATTTTTAAAGTAAATTACATAGCGAATTTAGGTTGCATAAATACAGTCGAACTTCCCTAACTCGAACTTCCCTAACTCGAAGATTCTCCAATACTAGGCAAATTTCACACAATTCTACTTCCCTAACTCGAAGTCTTCCTAACTCGAACTTTTTCGTGGATAATGGTGATTCGAGTTAGGAAAGTTCGACTGTATATAAAAATATAAAATATACTTTTTGAAGTGATTTAAAAATATTTTTAAAAACATAATAGTAATACATAAAAACAAGTTTAAATTGTGCATTTTAAATGTTAAGTTAAAAGTTATTCAGAATATGCTTTTCAGTAATTTAAATTATTTGATTTGTTTAATTGAAATATATATTTCTTGCAGCTAAAGTCCAGCAAACCATTTGGTTGCATGCTTGGGCTCTTGGCCAAATTATCGAAGTCAGATGAGAGTGTATCTATCTTCCTTCTATCTAGTTATCTATCTATATATCTATCTATCTATCTATCTATTTATCTACGTATCTCTCCCCATTCAGCTGCCCAGTTGAGTGATCAGCGGCACGTGCGTCGCACACACACACTCACACACACTCACACACACACACTCTCTCTCTCACACACACACACACACACACACAGCTGCTGCTGTTGTCACGCGGCTGCAACCACCATCAAATCGAATTGCAGATCAATGTATCTACCAGATACATTTCTACATATACATATATTTTTAATGCACGGCACGAGGCAAAACTCGCCCGCAACTCCAGGAATAAACAAATCAAATAAATGGCTAAAAATAGCCAAAAACAAGTGAAGAAAACGTAGAGGAGGCCGAAGAGAAAAAAGGCACAGCACAGAGGTCACCTTGAATGCGTACCAAGTTTATGGGGAATGAAGCCGAAATAAAATAAACTCTGGAGTGTTTGGAAAGAGAGAGAGAGCGAGAGGGAGTTGAAGAGAGAGAAAACTGAGAGAGCCGGCTGCTCAGTGGCTTTCACAATGCCGTTTAGGCCATTTCGTCATTCATCCTGACACGACAGCTGCCCAAAGAGACCGAAAGAGAGAGAGGCAGCGGGAAAAGCGGGAAGAGAGAGAGGCAACTGAGGCAACGGCAGCTACAAAATCCAGCGGCGGCAACGAAATTCCAACGAGTCACAAAACAGTTCGCAACGAGCGCGCAAACTGAACGGAACGTCGTCGACCTCTAACTAAAAAAAAGAGGCCTTAATAAACCCATCAAATAAACCAAGTGAATTTCAAATAAAACAAACTAAAAAGTAAGCAAGTAAATTAAACATGTAATATATCTAAAACAAATAAACAAAAACTATTACAAGTGCTAGTTAAATACATAAACTTTAAATCAAACAACATTAGTTTAGTTTGTGTTTCCAAGTGCATTGAACTTGCTGTGCATTTCGCCCTTGGTCTTGGTACTAGGACACTTCCTGTTTGATTGTCCCCCATTTTCATTTTACTTGTGCTTTCACTTTCACTTTCACTATCGCACAACGCATGCGTCGGTTTTTCCCAGTCAAAAACAGCTGTGCCACATTTTCCGCTTTTCTTTTTTGGTAATTCAGCCACATTTGACTTTGAAAGAAGGTCATTTGATGTTGTTTCTGGCCCATTTGCTTGCAACAAGTGAGCTGGAAAACTAATTAGTTAGATCGTCAATAGTTGTCATAGACATGACCTCATACTATCTGCTCATAACTATTCAAATTACTTACCAATTGACATTCTCAGAAAAAAGTTGTGTTAAACATTGAGAAACGACAAGATTTGTGCACTTAAGCCATAAATTAGCTAAATAATTTGTGGCAATGCCATTTGTTAAGTATTTATTTTAAAATATAACTGTCTGTTCCAATCTAACTCGGGAATCCGTAGATATATATTGCTGAAACTTGACAGAGAGGCTTCTTTCAGCTGTTGCACAGACATCAGTTGATTTTAAACATATCAAAACAGTTAATCTTATAGATATCACATATATGATCTTATGAGTTTATAAAATCATATTGTTTTTCAATTATTATTATGTTTTCTACTTCTTCAATGAGTTTTCTTAAAAAAATAAGCTATAATCCAGCGGTGGGCACGAAATCTGAATTCGGGAGCACTACAATAAAAACTACAACAACAACCCTATTAGAGTCTATCTAAGTTGGGAGCAGCCGCTAGCTCCCGGAGCCCATACGTGCCCACCGCTGCTATAAACGATCAATCAGCCCTTGCATGAAAAACATATTTTTTTTTTTCTAAAATACAGGGGTGTTCAAAAGTATTTACACAACACTTTTAGTTAAATCTACTCATAATTTGAACTTACTTCACTTTAATATTTTTGCATCAAAATGAGGAAAAGGTGGATTTTTTTCAGTTTTAAAATTATAAAAAAAAAATACTAGCAAAGAGATTTTTGAAAAAAAAATTTGCAGTCACTATAAGAATTGTTTGAAGAAACTTTTTGCATCAAATCATTTTTTGTTTGAGATCGAGGGATGAATTTAAATAAGTAGACTTTTACAAAAGCTCAAAATTTTCAATGGGTACTTAATGCTTTAAGTATTAGTTTTTGTATTATTTTAACGGATTTTTAATTACCTTTCTATTGATACCAAAATTAACATGAATTAAGTACAAATTATGAGTAGATTTGACTTTTGACCACTTCTGTATATTCTGTTTTTCTTTATAGCTTAATATCTTTTAATAATATTTATAATAACAATAACAATACAATACAAGTTTTGACCACCCCTGTATACAAAGAAAACTAAATATTTACCCCAAGTATCATCATAGATATTATTTAATATATTTCTCCACACTATATAATTTAGTTGATTTTTTAATAAAACTCAAAATTTACACTTAATGTTATATTTTCCACATGTGGAACACATTTTTCCCAAGTCAGAGTAATATAAAACAAAGGAAAAGCAAATTGTTTTTTTTTATGGGCCCAAAAAGCTTTAAATTTACCATTAATATGTAATCTTTAGCAAATCTTTGGCAAATCAGTCAGTATAAAAAAAACACTTGTTTGTATTAATTGCACTCAAATAGCCCATAAAATGACCAGCTTTGCTTTATGTAATGCAATTCCAATTATACTTTAGCTGAAACTCTTTTATTACTACTAATTTTCTTGTGCTAACCACAACTTTAATCAGAAAACTCTCAAGTTCAGGGTAAGGGCAACAGATTGGCACTTTTCTAATTAAAAACGTGCTCATATTTGGTTCAGTATACATAAAATAATCGTATGTAAACATTTGTATACAACTGATAAGCAGCTGCCAATTGTTGCTAATCTTATCTGTAATCTTTTTCAAATATTGGCGCCCGTAGAATCATTATAATGGGGACCTACTGAACCCCTTTCTCAGAGCGAATCCCCTTGAAAATCGACGTCATAATATTTAAAAATAAATCAACATATTCATTATGCTGTTGTAGTAATCAAATATCGTAATTGAGTATTCAGTATTATTCAGTATTCAGATTAGTAATCGATTGTTGGTCAGTAATTATTAAGTGATAAGATTTATTGATTATTGATTGCAAGTTGATTTGATGATGATGAACTGCATCATGATGAAGTTTACCTATCATATCATATCATATCATATCAGTCTAATACTATTGCAATTTCCTCGAAGGTCTCTTTGATAAAAAGAAAAAAATAGAAGGGAATGTGTTAATGAGGTTTATTAGCTTGATTGTCAAATTGAACCATAAAAAAAACCTCTTTGCGAGGTAAAAGTCTAGTGACGAAAACATTTTCATGCCCCAAAATTTCTGATATCCAATTTTGTGACGAATAATATTAAGTTTTACACATAAATTATTTTAAACAAAATTTTGGCACTCGGCACATTGCGCTAAAATGTCTCAATTCTAATACCAAATAAAACTCACTGTTTTGCGCAGTGCCGAATGAAAAAATTTTGTTTAAAATAATTTATGTGTAAAACTTAATATTATTCGTCACAAAATTGGATATCAGAAATTTTGGGGCATGAAAATGTTTTCGTCACTAGACTTTTACCTCGCAAAGAGGTTTTTTTTATGGGATATCAGAAATTTTTGAATAAGACATCAGAAATTTTGAAATTGCAATATTTTTTGACATTATAGTTGTGTCAATTTTGTTTATTGTTTGTACAGCTAAAACAAACTGTCTGGCAACACTGGTCTCCTTTACAAACACACATGCCCAGCGCATAAGCTATCAGCACTCTTCAACTCTGGCTGCTATGACACTTTGGAGCTGCTGTCCTATTCCCATTATACCTTTTTAAATAAAAAATAAACGTTGAAGGTATGCCTAAGAGCCCTTTGAAATACCTTTTCAACGAAATATAGATCATATCTGTAGCTTCTATCGTTTGGACGCTATGAGGGTTTCAATTTTAGCGGTTTTTAGCGATTTCCCGCTAAACTAGCGATTTTTCGAAAAAGCTGTAGAACAAACGATATTTTTGGTTATAAAATGATTTATCTGCCGCAAAAAGAATTCACCACTTGCAAGCAGTTTATTTCCGCATTACGCTGCAAACAGTGTATATACTGCATATGTACATGCAGAAGTGTAAAGGTAAAAGGTATATTCAGTTAATAGGTAATATCTTGTCCAAACGAATTTTGACAGTTACGTGTTATATGTCAAAAAACGCGGAATCAAATTGCCTATAACATATAACATATTTTAAAGTGATCTCATGTGTAGATTTTTCTTAAATCGCCAAAATGTGTAAAAAAATACCTTGTTTCACCTGTAGCCGTTTACCTTTTTACTTAAAAAAAAAACTTTGAAGGGATGCCTAAAAGCCCTTCGAAATACCTTTGCAACGATATATAGATCGCATCTGTAGCTTCTATCGTTTGGATGCTATGAGGGTTTAAATTTTAGCGGTTTTTAGCGATTTCCCGCTAAACTAGCGATTTTTCGAAAAAAGTCGTAGAACAAACGTTTCTAGATTTTTGAGCGGGAACAAGTCCTCATTCAAACTTTTAAGCTAAATCAACGCTTTGATACAAACAAACAGACAAACAAACAAACAGACAAACTGACTTTTCATCTCATTTTCGGAAGGCCACTAAAAATTTCAAAATTAATTTTCTTTTGAACCACCGGTCGGATTTTGATGATCGAGGTGTCATTCAACGCGTAATTTTGATTAGAATAGTTAAAAATTAAAAAAAAATTCAGAAAGGCTCCAACGGCCCCATTAGCTCCAATCATTTAAATTTTGCCCCTCCCACTTACACCTGTTTATCTCACGAACCAGGTGAGTTTTCAAAAGTCTTAGTATGCACATTTGTAAGTTAAGTTGATACCTTTCGATTGGTATATAGCTCGACCTGATCGGACAGTCATAGCAAATTTTCCATTCTTCCTGTGTATATATGCTAGTCGCCTTCGCACCCTTCGTGCTGCTTTCGTCACTAGCGCGGACTGCCGTCCGCAGTGATTGTTGTGCGTGTGTGTGGCATGTGACGCCTTCCCCGCCCGTCTTTTGACCCCTCCCAGTCACAAGTGCGACACATATAAAACTCACAGCTGAAAAATTATAATAAATTTATTCTTTTTTGGCGGCAATGTTGCGTTGTGGTTTCTATTCAATAAGTTGCTGCGTGTGGAGCAGTCGCCAAATTTATATAAATATGACCTTCGTGAAGGTTAAACAACGCCGACACTTAGGTCTGTGAGTTGGTGTTTTGTGTGAGTGTCGAGAGATTTGTCCAATTTTACTTGTTGTCATTAAGTACATGAATACAAAAAAAGTGCGGTTTTTAGAATCATTAATTTTGGTAAAACATTTTTTAATTTTTGGAAACATTTAAAATCCACAAAAATATAAAAATAAGTGATCTTACAGTTAACTTGTTTTCTCTATTTTTAAGAATTTTATTTCTCGAGTTTTTTTTTGTTTTGACACAAAACTTTTTTAACTGTGATATTTGCTTCAAAACTATTGACAAATTTTTTTACTTTTCGACACATTTCCAAAATTAAGAAAATGCATCTAAAATATTTTATGTGCTCAAAAAAAAGCGGTCCTTCCATCAAAATGTTTTCTATATTTTTAGGTATTTTTTTTTTAAGTTTTAAAGTATTTGGAAAATTTGTTTTCTTATTTTTTAAATATTTTGAAAGTTATAGTAATATATACACGTTATACTAACTCTCTCTTTCACTTTCTCCTTCTCTCTGTCTCCCCCTCTCTAGCAATGGCCGCCGTCAAGGACAGTCTGTTGGCCCAAGTGGCTGAGGTTTTGCCCAGCTCGGGTCACAAGGTCACCGTCGTGGGCATCGGCATGGTGGGCATGGCCAGCGCCTTCAGCATTCTCGCCCAGGGCGTCTCCAAGGAGGTCTGCCTCATCGATGTCTGTGCCGACAAGCTGCAGGGCGAGCTCATGGACCTGCAGCATGGCTCCAACTTCCTCAAGAATCCACAGATCACGGCCAGCACCGACTTCTCCATTTCGGCCAATTCACGGCTGTGCATCGTCACCGCCGGCGTCCGGCAAAAGGAGGGAGAATCGCGTCTTTCTCTCGTGCAACGCAACACGGATATTCTCAAGAACATTATCCCCAAACTGGTGGAAGTAAGTACTGCATATATATATTTAAACTTCCAGTTTTATTATTAAATTTACTTGTTATTTTGAAAAGTTTTAAATGAGTTTAGCTTTTAATTCAACTTATTTCTAAATTTATTTTTAATTATTTATTTAACGTCCATTAAAATCAGTCGTAAAACAATTATTTTAAATTTATAATGAAATTAGTTTAATTGATTTTAATGTCATTAATTCAAATGAATTATATTTAATTAAAGTTGGTGATAAAAAGGACAAAAAAATTATTATTTTAAAAGTCTAGGGGTATAAAATTAGTTTTTAATATATTCAAGAAGTTTTATACAAAATTTAAAAGCAGATGGGCTAACTAATGAATGTAAAATAATTAATTAAAAAAATAATAAAAATGTTCATATTTTATTTAGGAAATAAATATAATTTTTAATGTTTTTATTTTTTGAATTAACTAAATATTTTAGTAAATATTAAGAAAATTATTTAAGGTATTATTTAAGATATTTTTCTCCCAACTGTGGGTTGATCAAATAATTTATATAATCTATATCTTTCACTTTCATTCGCTTTACAGTACAGTCCCGATACCATTTTGCTGATGGTCTCCAATCCCGTTGATATTATGACCTATGTGGCCTGGAAGCTGTCCGGTCTGCCCAAGAATCGCGTCATTGGCAGCGGCAC
Source organism: Drosophila recens (assembly GCA_037043495.1). Classification (NCBI taxonomy): domain Eukaryota; kingdom Metazoa; phylum Arthropoda; class Insecta; order Diptera; family Drosophilidae; genus Drosophila; species Drosophila recens. The sequence goes on along the minus strand of JBAMBJ010000969.1, from coordinate 215,583 downwards.
CAACTTGGACTCGTCTCGCTTCCGTTTCCTGATGTCGCAGCGCCTGGGCGTGGCGCCCACCTCCTGCCACGGCTGGATCATCGGCGAGCACGGCGACAGCTCGGTGCCCGTCTGGTCGGGCGTCAACATTGCCGGCGTCCGTTTGCGTGAACTGAACCCGACCATCGGCACTGGCGAGGATCCAGAGAAGTGGAATGAGCTGCACAAACAGGTCGTCGATTCGGCGTACGAGGTCATCAAGCTAAAGGGCTACACCTCCTGGGCCATCGGCCTCAGCACCGCCTCCCTGGCCTCGGCCATCTTGCGCAACACGAGCAGCGTCGCCGCCGTCTCCACCTCCGTGCTGGTAGGCATGATTACACTAGGCAGCAAAACTGCGTGGCAAATCCTCTTATACCCGTTACTTAAAAAAGGGTATATTGTATTCGTTGCAATGTATGTAACAGGGAGAAGGAAGCATCTCCGGCCCTATAAAGTATAAATATTCTTGATCAGCATTAACAGCCGAGTCGATGTAGCCATGTCCGTATGTCCGTCCGTCCGACTGTGTGGGCGCCTAGAACTATAAGAGCTAGAGCAACCAAATTTGGCACACAAACTTCTATAAACCCCTCGCACAGTTTTCAAGATATAAGGAATTTTTCACTAATTAACGTTAACTACTATTAATACCTATCATACTACTAAATCGTAGCAAGATTGGACAAATAGAAAGGTGGTAATAGCTGATTAAAGTTTTTAAGACATGTATGTATGTAAGTGCCTAAAAGCATGCAATAAATAATATTTTAAATTTATTTAAATAAAGTAACAGGTATCCTATAGTCGGGAGCACGACTTTAGCCTTTCCACTTTGTTTTCATGTCTATTTGTAACTTTTCTCAAATCCTCATTTTATTTCGGCTTACAAATTTTTTTTATTTTTAATTTTTAATTTAAAAAATATTTTTTCCTGTATTTAAAAATTCTTATAAATTTAAATAGTGAGTTTTAAAAAAAAAATGATTTTGATGGATGAGAATAATGATATGCAACTTGCAACAGAAAAGTTTTTAAATTGATATTTTCTGATAAAAGTTACAATCTGTCTTTTATCTAGTTTTATACAAATCATTTGCAATTAAACATTTGACTCATCCAAATTTCTTTTATATTTTTAGGGCGAGCATGGCATTGATAAGGACGTCTTCTTGTCGCTGCCTTGTGTTTTGAATGCCAATGGCGTCACCTCCCTCGTCAAGCAGATTCTCACCGAAACTGAGGTCCAACAGCTCCAGAAATCGGCCAACATTATGGCCGATGTTCAGGCCGGTCTGAGCTTCTAATTGAAATCAGTGGAAGTTTGATAACAAACCAGTGAAGCAGTCGCATAGCAAACATAGCAACAAAGTATTCTTTGAAACAACCAATGCTTATTTTAAGTCCATTTCTCAATAGATCACGCAATTATTTATTTTTTAACAATCTTGACTTTTTATATAAATAAACTATAAACAAAATTTAGGTTTTATTCGAAAAGAAAAACATTAAAATTTCTATTTACAAAAGGAAAGAATGTTGTTGAAAACTAAGGCAACGGTTTTGTTAACTTAAAAGTACAACCGATAATCGATAAACGATAACTGGAAGTACCTAAACAACCATCGCTACCTCAATGAGCGTAAATCTTGAAACTTGCAACGTTGTCAAGCGTTAGTCAAATTTACTGCATATATATTTAAATTTAAAATGATATAGTAAAATTTATTAAAAATATAAAAAAAATACATTAAGCACATAGTGTTCTTCTTGCACACAAATCAAAATAAAAATATAAATGTATCGATAACAAGCGTAAAAAAACTTCAATGATTAAAAAAAAAAATTTGGTAAGTAAGGCTAAAGTAGAGCGAACTCGACTGTGAGAGACCCTGATTATTATTATTTTTGGAAATAATCATAGTGACTACATAATTCACTGTTAAAAAAATTGTGTTTATATAATGATAACGATTACAAAAAATCAGAAATAATTTAAAACTATTAAAATTATGCAAAACTGTAAAATAATCAAAAATAATCTTTCTTATTATTTCGAATTATTTTAAATTTTTCTGATTATTTTGGTTACTTTGATTGTGAAATTTAAAATAATTTGATTTTAACTAAATAGTCATAAATAATTAGAAATTATTTGGAAAAAATTTAAAATAATTCGAATACTCAAAAAGATTATTTTTGATTATTTTTGTTCTTTTCTGATTATTTTAAAATTTAATTTAGACAATTTTGGATATTTTGTAATCATTATATAATTGGGCATAACTGAAAATAATCGTAATTTAATCCTTAGTTCGACTTTTAAACAAAAATAATTAAATTACTAATGATTATGATTACTAATCATTATTTAACAGGTATTTTTCAAACTTATTCTTCGATTGAAATTAAATTAACAGGACAGATTCAGATCAAAAATATCTCTTAAAATTCGTTTACGCCTTGTTCATTTTTTTAAGTACAGGGTCTATAAAATATAGTTTTTCGTATTGTGGCACGACTCGAGACGTTAATCAATTGTGCTCTCAGTTATCTGAAGCGACAGAAATTGCTTATCTAGAAACTGCGACGATCTTGAGAGCGGGCCCAGACCAAAGCCAGACACAATTCCAGATCGACTCGAATTTGAGTCGCTGAGAACGTGCAAAATTTCAGAAAAAACAATAAACGAGACTGAAACTGAAGCTGAGATAAGCGTGCAAACGATAAGCGCACTCAACTCAGTCTTAACTTGGCTATAAAAGCGGCTGCAACGATGCAAAGCTTTGTTAAAGTGACAGCAATGGGGAAAGTGCAACGAACAGAAAGCTGGAGAGGATTGGCTGTGGGACTGTGTCTAGTCTGGCTTGGATTAATCAAAGAGATCTCAGCTGCCGCGAGTATTGATCGCGTTCAGAAACACAATCTAGATTTGTTAACGGAGCAATTAAATCGCGGCTGGCATGCGTTCTGTAAGTTTTTCACGGAAATAAAAAGGGTGATAGAAATAAAAGTATTTAAAACAAAATGAAATACCCAAACAATAATAATATTAATAACACTAATTTACAGCCACTTTACCGCTCATTTCTTAGTGTGATTATCTTATGGATTTTGGGAAATTAAACACGAAAATCGCGCCTAAAAATTGTTTCATAAAAGCGTTTTATTAATTTTCAAATATTTTTCAATTTTGGAAGCTGTTTAGACATTTTTAAAGATATTTTGAGTGTTAATTGATTGAGCGCTCAAATTGAAAGTGGGTCTTATACAACTTTCCTCTACCAATTTTTATAAGTTGATTAAGTCGTTTTTTTACATAAAATTTCGAGATCGAAAACTCACATAACGCCCTAGAAAAATTAGATATACAGTGGCTCTCAGCTTATTTGAACCAGCACAAAAAGCAACTTTTATCAAATGCTTCAATCACAAACAACTAAAATACAAACCTAATTAAAAGTATTTACAGAAAACTAAAGTTACACTGACGAGCAAAACTGTAACACGAGTTCAATGTTCTCACTTCTATCGGTTCTGTATCTTCTTTCCAGTTTTAGGTATGCTAAAGATCTTAGTCTTGTTTTGTTTAGCACTTATTTTACTATGATTTCTGAAAATTTGAAGACATTTGATGAGCTGGCAGAAATATGCCGAGACAAAATGCAAGAAAAGTCAAATGTTACAGTTTTGCACTTCGGTTATATTTTAAACAAATATTTTTTAAAATAATTTTTTAATAATGTGTATACAGCTATTTCGATTTTTTTTAGTTCCCTTATGCGATTTAGCATATTTTCGGCTGTAGCGTTGCACCAATGCAGGGGAGATAGCGTACCATGTGTCCTTGTTCTCTCCCACAGCTCCATCATTCTACTTGGAGGGACCGCATATTTCGCCAGCTGCGATTATACATGGCTACATAATTTTTTCAATAGGATTCACATCGGGAGATGGTTGTGGCCACTTCATGGACTAGAATTTTTGTTTTGACATCCAACTTTTGACCAAACAGGACATTCCTTTGGGTCATTGTCTTACTGAAAAATGCATTTTTCCAGCAGTAGGACCCTTTTTCTCGATGACTTCTGGAAGATTCTGTTGCAGAATGCTCAGATATTGTTCCTTTCGCGTTATTCCATCGATTAACACCAAGGGACCAACTCCGTTTTTATATATACAGCCTCAAACCATAATGGAACCGCCATCGGGTTTGACGGTTTTTCGCACATTACTTGGTGACTGGATTGTGGGATCTCTAGTCCAATACCAGAGCGTCAGTCCGACACGAAAAGATTAGTATTTTCAAGATTGTATGCTGTCAGATAACACTTGAAAACTAATCATTTCGTGTCAGACTGACGCTCCTGGAATTGAACTAGAGATCCCACAATCCAGTCACCAAGTAATGAGCGGCAAACTGCAAGCACGGGGGCGGTTCCAATATGGTTTGAGGCTGTATATATAAAAACGGAGTTGGTACCTTGGTGCTAATCGATGGAATAACGCGAAAGGAACAATATCTAATAATTCTGCAACAGAATCTTCCAGAAGTCATCAAGAAAAATGGTCCTACTGCTGGAAAAATGCATTTTTCAGTAAGACAATGACGCAAAGAAATGTCCTGTTTGGTCAAAAGTTGGATGTCAAAACAAAAATTCTAGTCCATGAAGTGGCCACAACCAACTCCCGATGTGAATCCTATTGAAAAAATTATGTAGCCATGTATAATCGCAGCTGGCGAAATATGCGGTCCCTCCAAGTAGAATGATGGAGCTGTAAGAGAGAAAAAGGACACATGGTACGCTATCTCCCCTGCATTGGTGCAACGCTACAGCCAAAATATGCTAAATCGCATAAGGGAACTAAAAAAAATTGAAATAGCTGTATACACATTATTAAAAAATTATTTTAAAAAATATTTGTTTAAAATATAACCGAAGTGCAAAACTGTAACATTTGACTTTTCTTGCATTTTGTTTTGTCATATTTCTTCCAGCTCATCAAATGTTTTCAAATTTTCAGGAATCATAGTAAAATCAATGCCCAACAAAACAAGACTAAGATCTTTAGCATACCTAAAATAGGAAAGAATATACAGACCGATGAAGTAAGAACATTTAATTCGTGTTACAGTTTTGCTCGTCAGTGTATATAAACTCATAATTTCTCATTTGAAAATAATGAAAATTTCTTGAAAATGTTTGAGTTTTTGTAAAAATCAACTTTTTCAACTTTTATCCTCGATTTAAAGAAAAAAAATGTTTGATGCAAAAATTTTCTCTAACAATTTTTATAGTGACTGCAAAATTGTTAAAAATCTCTTCGCTAGTATTTTTTTAGGATTTTTTGAAAATCTCTAAAAATTTACTATTTTGGCCAAAAAAAAAAATTATAAAAAAAATACTAGCAAAGAGATTCGGAAATTATATAAATTCTCTGGTCACTTGATTGTTTCTTAAAATCCATTTTGATTTTAATTATAAAAATTATAACAATATTTTCCTTAAATTAGTTAAATAAATTCTCTCGTAATTTGTTTGTTCCTCAAAATCCATTTTAACATACAATATTTTCCTTAAATTCGCTTGATTTTAATAAGTTCACGTTTTCGAAATTATAAAAAGAATAATAATAATAATATCATTTCTTTGTGTAGAACGACTTCTGTATCTCAAGTTTTCCTCAGTCTACTAAAAACAATTTGTTAAATAAATATGCATAATAATTGGAATTTATATATACTCGATATTTAGGTGATGCGCCAGTTGACGAGGGCGTCATGTCGCTCTTCGAGGGCATCAATCCCAGCGATGCGCGTCTGCACGTGATGACCATCACCAATCAGAGCATTCAGCTGCCCATCAAATCAATGCCGGAAATCCGTGACTTTGATATCAATCCAAGACGCAGAACATTGATCTATGTGAATGCCTTTCACACGGCCGACAGTTACTTCAGTGTCCAGGAGCATTTGATGCTGTTGCAAAGGACACGAAGGGATCTCAATGTGATCGTTGTGGACTTTGCCACGAATGTGGCCCAATTGTACTACACGGTGCGGCATCATCTCTCCGTGCACGGTTATTCCATTTACAAGCTGCTGAGCTCGCTGTCGGATGCCGGAATCCAAGCGGAGGATATCACACTGGCAGGACATTCAGTGGGTGCAAATATTGCGGCACTGGGCGCGGATTTGTTTGCCAAGAGCACCAAACGTTTGGTGGGCCAACTCATTGCCATTGACCCGGCCACAATGTGTCGCACCAGCAACATCCTTGTGCGCCAGAGTGTTGCCACTCGCGTTGTCGTCCTGCACGGCGAGGGGGATGTGTTTGGTGTACGACTGCCCCTGGGCCACATCGATGTCTATCCCAATGGCATTGGCTATTTTCCGCGGAAGAAACTCCAGCCGGGCTGCGAGACAAAAATCTGCAGTCACATGTATCCATTCGTGCTGTTCATGGAGGCTCTCATCGAGGGCGTCATGATTCCAGCCACCAAATGCGATAATTGGGCCAAGTTCAGGCAAGGCGATTGCAGTTTTGAGAACACGTTAAATATCGGGCTCACTTATCCAGCGAATGCCAAGGGTCTGTACTTTTGCATGACTCAACCAAATCCTCCGTTTACCTACATGGAACACGGCCTGAGATACAAAAGTCGACAGTCAGAACCATCCAATGCACTGGCTTAGGAATAAGCCAAGAGTTAATTCTTTTGTTTTTATATGAATAAGCCAGGTTAAAGAAGATAATCTAAGCTGCAAATGCTTAGATGAGCGTTAATAAATTATTAAACTGTTTTCTTTTTAAATCTGTTGTTTGAAAAAATAGGCAAAAGTTATTTTAATTTTCTGAGGAATACCTGAAAAAATCAATGAGTTTTTTTAATCAAAAAGACATAATAAATTGTGGCTAATTAAAAAAATTAATACAAAAGTACTCCTCAAATTTCTACAGATTATGAAGTGCTCCTAAATATTTTTGGGTGTTTTTAAAATAACAGAGTATCAGAGAATTATAACATATTTTAGCAATTTTCATCAAAGCTTAAAAGATAATTGGCTTTTGGACATGTAAAGCATGCTTGTTCTTAAATTAATATACCCTGCACTTATTTAAATTACCGAATCTATAAACTTAAAACATAAAAAACAATTCTTAGGTGTGCCTTCCTTTGACAAGCGTAGATAATTCCCACAACATAAAACGCCGCCTAAAAGTAAGCAACACATTTTTTTCGAAATCAAGAAAAGCGCTGCACACTGGTTCCTGTTGTATGGATGGGGAAGGCGGCCAAAAATACTTCTAGTAGAGGTAGAGGCTTGAAACTTAACACAAAATTTTTATAAATTTATAGTAAGATTATGTATAAAAATCAGCCGGATCGGACCACCATATCATATAGCTGTCATATGAACTATCGGTCTGAAATCAGGTGTTTGTATGAAAAACTTTTTTGTTGTTTGAGATATCTCAACCAAACTTATAGAATTTGCATGTAGGATGGTTTTATATATCCTGACTAAATTTGAATGAAATCGGACCACTATATCATATAGCTGTCATATGAACGATCGGTCTGAAATCAAGTGTTTGTATGAAAAACTTTTTTGTTGTTTGAGATATCTCAACCAAACTTATAGAATTTGCATGTAGGATGGTTTTATATATCCTGACTAAATTTGAATGAAATCGGACCACTATATCATATAATTTAGCTGCCATAGGAACGATTAGTCGAAAATCAAGGCTTAGTATGAACAACTTTTTTGTTGTTCGAGATATCTTATCCAAAGTGTCATAATATGCATATGGGATGGCCTCATGCATTCTGGCCAAATTTGGTCAAATTTAGACGACTATATCATATAGCTGCCATAGGAAATACATGTGTTTTTTTAAAGTTGAGGTTAGATTACATTTTTGTATATGGCAAGAGCCTGGGCGCCTATCGGCACTTGAAATCAATATCACATAATCTTCAAATGTTATTTCATAATACACAAAAAGATTTTTTGATTCCTGATTTTACCTTCATAACGAAAACTCGAACGAAACACAGCAAAGACAAACACAGAACGTCTAAAATAATGTACTGAACACAATACAGATTTACACAAAACATAGCAGGAAGTGCATATACTTTTTGTTGTATAAATATAGATAATACCTTTATTTATAAAATTAAATCCTTCCATTGCACAATAACTTTGTTTTAAATGGGTTTTGAATTTTTTTATTAACTGCTCTACTTGCAAGTTGCTCACGCTGCAATACCAAAATACTATTATGTTGTGTCTTTTGATGCTATTCTTGAAAAGGACAGCTAGAACAAAACAAAAACAAGAATACAGTTTAATAGCTAGACCAATTCTAAAACAGTGTTGACACATTTAAAGTCGAAATTTCAACTTGGTCTTTTTATTTTGGCCTATGGGAGGAACCACTGTCGCTGTCAAGTTGTATGTAAACAAATCATAGATTAAAGATGCAACAAATTTTAAATAATCATAAAATAAAACACAGTAATTTGTCAAATTTTAAAACCTAAGAAATTGTTTATAATAGTAATTACAATTTAAATTGAATGCATGGCAGTGAAATTAATAAACGTAAGAAAAATAAATCTATATAGTAAGTCGAATATCTCTATAACTCGAACCTTTTCTTTGGATAATGGTGATTCGAGTTGGGGAAGCTCGACTGTATAAAACATTTGAAATTAATGCTTTAAATGTTTTAATTAGTTTTTAAGGGTAATTAAGTTTTATAAATTAAACAAATACTTTTATTTATATTTATTAATTATAAGCTTGAAGAAATTAAATAGAAATCGCGAAGAAAAACAAAAGTTTTATTTATATTATACGTTTTTTTAATTGCACAAATTATAATTTATAGAGTTTATAAACAGCTGCTGTGAATTAAGGCACGATATTATTAACAATTCAATCTATTTTATAATGTTTACTAAAAAATTTTAATATTTTGTTTTATTACAATAAAAATCATTGGATATAAATTTGATATAAATTGCTACTCTTTTTAAATAAATTCTAGTTTTTATACCCTGTTTTGTATTGTATAATTTATAAACAGAATTTGTGTTAACCAACTGCAGCCCTGGTTTTAAGCACAGCTCTGGCAAGCTCTCTCTACCTCTGCCTTTCTCTCTCTCTCTATCGCACTCTATTTCTCTCTATATTTCTCTCTTTGCATCATTCTCTCTGCAACGTTGGCATTGTGTCTTGACCATGTTATGCGCTCTCTCTCCGTCGATCTGTGAGTTTCAAAAAAACAGCTGATGTTTAAGCCACAAGCACCAACAAAAGCATAAAGCACAAGTCACACACAAATACACATACACAGACTCTCTTCTCTGTTCTCCTCTTTGTCGCTCACCTGCACACAGCATTGAGAGAGAGAGAGTTGAAACTTGCTGTGTCTACCTGTTGCCAAGAAAACTTTTTACTTTTCTTTTTTTTTTAGTAAAGGCTAAAAAATGTGAGTTAAGAGCTGACTGCGCTCAGTTTTGGAGCGCAGTTTAGTTGAGTTTACGGTGCTGTCTGGTTGTGTCCGGCAATTGGCATCGGAATCGAATTCGGAATCGAAATCGACACTGATATCGGCATCGCCATCGGCATCGGCAGCGATAAACCCGTCGGGTGCCTCGTCGGTATGTTACAAAGCCTAAACCTAATGCCGCTTTGGCAGCTTCAAAATAAAACCTAAAAAAATACAAATAAAAATAAAACTCTCGTTGTTCAGTCGTCGCCGCCGTCGCGTTGATCGTGCGGAACAATCAACACAGCAACGAGCCCAAAAAATACATATATAAAATAAAAAACAACAACAAAAAAGAAACAGACGCTTTGTTGTTGCTGCTATAATCAACAAATAAAAGTCTAAACACAAGTGTGTTTTATACATGCAAGCCACGAATTTATGTTTACAAATAACTGTGAAATTACATCGAAAAAAAATTAAAAAATTCAACAAAAACTTTAAAAGTGCAGTCAGTGAATAAACCTTTTAATTAAAAATATTTATTAAAATATTTGATGCAAAAAAATGATATTAAATTAAAGTCTGCGCTTACATCTCTCAGTTACAGATACACGTATGCGATGCGTGTATCTATTGGCTGTGAGTATCTCTAGCTTTGAGCTCAAGCTGTATCTTTGTACGTGTATCTGTATCTGATTCTGTATCTGCATCTGTATCTGTTAGCGCGTGTCTACGGTTTTAATGTCGCTCTTCAGCTTATTTAGCTCTTTGGTGTCTGTCGCCTCGCACAGAATGTGCAACTTGTCCAAATTTGGTTGCAATTTTTCAATTGACAATTGTTAAATGAGTTCTCAAAGTGACATCAGAGACAGAAAAACAGAAACAAAAGATAAATTGATCAAACAATCAATTGCGCAATTACACAATCGTCATAAAAAAACCAAAACTACAATAAATTGATAAATAAAACTCTGAAAATTTCATAAAAAATTATTAATAAAATTCTATCTCTTTAGAAATAATAGCTGAAGAAATATTTAATTAAAAATATCATAATTTTAAAAGTTTTAGAACTAAATAAAATTAAAAAAAAAACTAATAATTATTTACCAAAAGAAAATTGTATTACAACTTCACAAAAACTCAATTGCCTAATTACACAATTTATTAAATTAATTTTATTTAAAAACACATTAATAATATTTTCTACAAATTTTTTTAATTCTGCCCATATTTATTATGCATTCAATAAAAAATTTCCAACCACACTTTTAAACGCCCATTTACAAGTCTAGATTTCAATAATTTAATGAGCACGTAAATTTTCAATAATTAAGTCAAATTAATGCCTCGAAAATTGCGTTTAAATAACATTAATGAATTTATGGAAACTACGAGCAACAAACAATGTACAATAAAATGAATCTACAATCTTTTATTGTGTGCTAATGAAGTTGAAAACTCCCACTGTCTGAAGCTCAGAACTCAGAACGACTTGACTTGACTTGAGAAAAGTGCAAGTGTTGCAGGTTTCCGTTCACGTTTCAAGTGGGGGAAATAAAGAAACGTTAAAAGCAGAGACAAGAAACGTAAAGAATGTTTAAGTAGAGATGCCCTGTAAATACTTTTAAAACATCATTATTCAATTAATGTTCAGAAATAACAAATTACTTGAATTGTTATTAACAAACATTTCTTTTGTAATGAGCATCTTTTTCTTACAGATAAAATATCTCTTTTCATTTTCTATATTTAAATGAGCAATAAATTTATTAATATGTCAAGGCCTTGTCCTTAAAATTAACTTTGTAATGATATACTTTTTAAAGGCCTCTATAATGCATCAAAATATGAAATAACAATATCAACATAGAGTATTTTAAACTCTGACTCAGTTTGTAAACACATTGCGACCATTTTGAGCGATCTTTCACTGTTTACGTCAAAAGAAAGTGAAAAGCGTAATCAATTTGAATATGAAATTCGTCAGCGATCAACGTGGCTTTGTCGTTTCTTTAAGGCCATGGCCAATATATCTTCACTTAACTGAGGTGGCTTTTTAAACGCAATTTCCTTGTCATCAACTTGATGCAATTTTACCTTTTCTTATCTCAACTGTCAAGTCTAATGTTGATGCTGTCTTAAATTTGATATCTTTGGGACAATCTGTTATCTTTGACTGCATAATGCGGTCATTGGTTATAGTTTGTTTTAGGTCCACAAATTTGTATATAGATAATACTAGATAATAAAGTGCTCGGCACGTGCTGGCCCCTTAAAATAATATTAAAACAACTCGTAAAAATGTATTTCGACGAGCTTAGCTCAACTACGGGTACATATTCGTATTATACATATATGTATATAATAATTCTATGAAAGTATGTCAAGGGGCATGCTGACGAATAAGCGGGTGTTGTTGGAAGAGTTTTCAGATTTGACTATAAGCTAATGATTAAACAATTTGGAGAAGTGCAATTAACAGACAGCGTGACTTCCAGTCAAGATGCATTTCATGGGCGTGTTTGAAAGTTGGCTAACCGGTTAGTCTAACTAACTAACTAAGTACAAAACAAGTATTTAAATCTTTATATATTTCCCTACAAAGTTTAAGTAAATTCTGTCAATGTTTGTATTGATTAACAAAATTAACGCGTTTAAGTGAAAATTTAGCGCCGTCTTCGTATCAAAGGAACCTGTTTAAGGCAATCTATAAAATATTTTATGCAAATAATTGCCTATAAAGATCGAGAAACTAAACTGGCGTAACTGTAGGGCAACTGGTTTTGAATTCCCTTCAAAGAAACGATTCTACAAAAACATCAGCAAAAATGTTTTGATCAATTCATCCATCTCAAACGAATTCGTTCAATTAATCAAAATAAAATATCTTCAATCAAGCAAAAACTTAAGCACAAAAAACCAACGCTGACTTGGCAAAAAAATATAAATAAATATAGGCAAAAGAAAAAAAATTAAACAAGTAAATTTTCGACAATTTCAAGGTTTTTTGGCGTAAATACTTAAAGAGACTACAACAAAAGCTGATGAGACACAAGATATGTGTCCCATATAATGACCAGTCTGTGTTTGTGTTGTGGTTTTTAAGTGTGTGTGTGTGTGTGTGTGTGTGTGTTTGGGGAAATCCTGGCAATAAGTTGATCTTTAAGTACAAAAACTTGTTGATTTAAACAAAATGGGCCTCAAGGGCTTCAGATAAACAGCAGAAAAACCCAGCAGCAAAATGAAACTTTATTAAAACAATATGAGAAATCCAATAAATAAATCAATAAAAACTATTAAATATTAAAATAAATTGTTAAGTGATATTATCTGTGTGATTAATCAAATTTCAGCAATTTAAAAGAAAAATAAAAACAACAGTGAACAATTCTGGGAAAACATCAAAGCGAAAATATAATAACAATACTACAAAACAATAAATTATTATATTATTTTAAAAATTTAAAAACTTTTAAAACAATTAAAAAAAAATGTAAATAATATTTTATATAAAAAAGCCAACATAATCAAGAGTTCAATAATAAAAATTCCAGCTCATTACCCAAGAATATTGATGCTAAAATATATGAACAAATTCTAAGGAAACAATATATAAATTTATAATTTTAAAAATATAAAACAAAATGTAACAACATATAAAATTATAAAAGTCAAAAACAAAATTTTTGAATGATATTATTTACTGGTAAAACAAATAAAAAGCTGCAAAAAAAATTCTACGAAAAGTACATAAACAAATTCAAAGGAAACTATAAAAATTATTATGTAAAAAATGTAAAAGAAAATGCAAATAGCATTACATAAATTTCAACAAAAAAGTGCATTAAATTAAATAGCATGTAAAACGCAAGCAAATGAAAGACAACAACAATAACAATAAGTAAATGAAAAAAGCAACACGAACACTTGGAAAACGTGTTGGAATTTAAGTTAAGCTAAGTTTTTTTTTTTTTTTTTTTTTTGTCTGCTGTCGATTGTTGTTTGCAGTGTATTTGCATGAGTTGCACTTGTATTTGTGTTTGTGTTTGTGTTTGTGAATAATTTTACAGTTATCTGAACGTGTGTCGCGCTCTCACTTATTGTTATTTCAGTAGAAGACGAAGGAGAGTTGACGAATTCACCTGCTTTAATGTAGCAACAACAACAACAACAACTACCAGAACTACAACAACAACAAGTGGCTGCAATTGTGTGGGAGGAAGAGAGAAGAGAGAGGGGTAAAAGAGTTGCTGCCTTCAATGCGGCGACGTCGACTTCGATGCCGCTGTCAATGACGCGAAGTTGAATGACGCCCAAACTTAGCCTCGCCAAAAAATTGAACTAGATAAAAGATTAACAACAACATTAGCTTAAATTTATCTAAAGCAACAACAATATGACCGTCTCATATGCTGGCGAAGTGCCAAATGGCAGCAGCTTTGGCTGCTTCTGGAAAATCCTCTGGAAGTGAGTATTGCAAATTGTTTTGTTCATTTATTTATTTATTTAATGTCAACAAATAGCAGTTGACCAAAAGTACTTTTAAAAATTAAAATAAATTTAGGTAACATAATACGATATTAAATTAATAGAACTTTTATAATTTTTTTTTTTAAGCTTAAACTGAAAAGAATAAAAAAAAAAAAAATTAAATTTATATTGATAGACATTATCATTAATTTAATTAAATAATTTAAATAAATAGCAGTTGACCAAAAAGAGTTTTAAAAATTAAAACAAAATTAATAAGCAACAATATTAAATTAATATAATTTTTTATAAAAGGAAAAATTAAATTAAAAATAAAAAAAAATAATAATAACATTTATTTTGATAAGCATCATCAATAATTGTTTTAAATTAAAATTTAAGTTTTTTTTATTTTAATTTTCACTAATATTTTCCGAGTTTTGAGTAAATGTTTTAGTCACAACTTTGAGCAAAAAATATATTTTTTTTTTATAATAAAAAAAAGTTTTTAATGAAACATTTGCATATTATCATAGATATAAATTATATATATAATATATACATATATATATTATTAAATTATAATTAAGTAATTCAAAATAACATGAAATTTTAGATTTAAGCATTCCTTTTTTTATTATAATCCTATATGTATATTTTAAAGTTATAAGCAATATTTATACTATCTTTTTTATTTTTAATGCCAATGAATTGACCAATGCAAAACAAATTATTTAAATTGTTAGTAATGCAAATTTTCGTTCACAGAATCTGTCAAATAAATACTTATTATTTTAATGAAAAAAGTAAATTCTAATAATAATTTATTTTAGTAAATTTAAACAAACCAGTAATGTGGTTTAAATATTTTTTACCACAAGTTAAAAATTCAAAAGCCGTAAAATTGGATGTTTAAGCATTAAGTTTATTTATTATAATGAAAAATATTTTTTTTGTATTACTGATTATTTTATAATAATGTTTTATTAAGTAATTTATTTATTTTATTATTTATTTAATTTTTTACTGACTATTTCCTAGTGCTGCAAGTAGGATAACTTTTAATTTCGTACAAAAGTCACAATTACTTTTTTTTAATATCATACTGTAATACTGTTATTTTTAAAGCAATTTTAGGGTCAACTGTCGATTAATTTATATAGGATTATTTGTCAATGCATTAGAAGAGAAGTAGGGTTTCTAGAGTTACATTTTGTAATAGAGAAATTGCTGGGCTGCTAGAATTCTGCATAAAGCACAGCTCGCAGTCGAAGCAGCAGCTTTGTCTGGGTAATTTTCGCATTAGTCATAGCCAGAGATCTAGAGAGTGTTTACCGGAGTAATTAACATCGCACATGTAGGAACACACACTCGCACTCGGTACTGTACACAGTGAGTGACAGTCACAGTGCACAGTTTTCAGTAGCCAGACTATTCCAGCCAGTTGTTGTTTTCTATTTTATTTATGTATTTTCTTCTTTTTTGTTGTTGTTGCTGTGTTGTAAGTTCGCATTGATTGTTTCTAAAGTGCAGTCACTCGTAACCAGAGAACGAGCGGTCAGTTCTCGTTATTTCAGCTTCAGCGAGTATTTAAAACCTAACGAGAATCGTTACAATCTATAAAAATAAAACTGTTTCTGATAAATACAATTTACCCATTTGGTTTTTTCCGCTAACAATTGAGGCAAACAAATCTAAAAACAATGTTGACAATTTGCTGGCAATTAAGACAAATTTATGGTACAACTGTTACGATATTACATTAATTATATTTCCGTTAACATGTTGTTTAAACAGTTTTGAAACAAGCTAAAAATCTGTTAATTAGCTTTCGCAGGGGAATCACCCAGCAGATTTATCTACTCTCAACTAAATTGCTATAAATTATATTTTCAGCTAGGTTTTTTATCCACTACAAATTGTTTAAGTTTAGATTCAGTTTCGTCTAGTTCCGACTCAAACCTGAGAAATTTTAATTTTTAATTATTCGTTGTCGGCGATTTAACGATTTCACTTTTAAATATTCGTGTATTATTAACCTGTTTTCAGCTTAAAAGTGGCATTAAAACAAAAATGCTTATTAATTTTGTTTAAAACAAAACACACATGAGTATACTTTAAAAAGCTACACGTGTACTTTGTGAGCCATGAAAAATACACCTTAAAAGCACCTAAATTCTTAAGGAACTCAGTTTAGTAATAATAATAGATTATACAATACTAATCACCCAAATACGATTAACATAAAGACCTTGCTTGAATCAAGGCAAAGCAAAGACCCCAAAAATTCAACGTAGATCCGAAATTCCTGTTTCATTCTCTCAATCAAACACGAAGCATGGAGGTTATACACACAGATCATTAGAAGTTGAAGCTATCATATCACACATAATACGAAAATCCCCCGAAATTCATTAGAACTGTCACGGATAGACAATGAAAAAGTTGCAGAACTAGCGACCCATTAAGCTTGAATGATTTTCAAAAAAATTTGAAATGCGATGCGTTTGATTTGTGTTGTTTTTTTTTAGAGGAAATAGATATAGATCGAGTTATAGATACCAGTTAACTAGTTACAAGCTTAAGTCCAACCATAAATTATATATTTAATAATCATGCATCTTTTGTGTTTCATTTCGCAGATGGCGCGGCAGCGTTTACAAATTAGTCTGGCGTGAATTAATCGCCTATTTGTGTTTATATTATACCATAAATGTCATCTACAGATTCGCGCTAACCACCAATCAGCAGCTGTAAGTATTTACCTACCTATAACTATTTGATTTACTGATTCCCTATTGGAATTTCGACAAATAATACTAATTATATAATAAAGTTTGGAAGCAAATATTTAGGCTATTCAGAAAATATGATAATTTTATAAAGTGACAATATTAATGCACTGCAACATAACAAAAATATCAGAGTTTCTGAATACCCCCCTTATTATGATATCAAAATTAGGAGGCAAGTAATTTGGAAACATAATTTAGGTAACCAAATTTAGAAATTTCGTTAAAATAAAATTATTAAAAGAAAACAAAATTTTTCCATCAAGACATACAAAATAAAAGATTCTCAATTTTTTCTTAGATAAATTTTTTTAAATTTATGCTTCCTTCTTTGCTTCCTTTTTTGTTACATATTTAACTTTTCTTTAATTGTATTCCAATTTTATTTTTCAATTTCTTACAACAAACTTAGAGATTTATATGAGTTACAGATTCTTTTTCGATACATATTTGAGTTTTATTCAAATTTTTTTTTTTCAACTTCTTACAATAATATTCGACATTTAAATGAGTTACAGATTTGTTATTGATATATTTTCATGTTTTTCTTTAGATGAATTCTTAATTTTAAGCTCCCTGTTTTTTTTGGTAAATATTTTGATTTCCATACATTTTATTATTATTCTTTTTCGATTTTCTATTTAAGTTTTCTTAAATTTTATTCCCATTTTTTGTATCAAATTACCTACAAAAAGATTCGAAATATTTATGAGCTATTGATATATTTTCCAGTTTTTCTTAGATGAATTTCCAAAATAAAGATTAAATTTTTTTATTTATTCATTTTTAAGTTTCCTTAAACTTTGTTCCAATTTTTTTTATCTAATTTCTTAGAAAAATATTCGATTTTTATATGAGTTATTGATATATTTATAAGTTTTTTTTAAATGAATTTCCAAATTTAAGCTTCCTTTTTTTCGATTCATAATTGAGTTTCCTGAAATTTTGTTCCAATTTTTTTTCTTCAATTTCATACAAAAATACTCGATTTCCTATTGATATATATTCTCAACTCTTTTACAGGCTGTTTAATAAGATAAGAGTATATTTTGGGAAGCAGAGCGAGAGTATACCCATGTCCTTTGTCCTGGGCTTCTATGTAAATTTGGTTGTGAAACGTTGGTGGGAACAATACCGTCTATTGCCCTGGCCCGACACGTTGGCCTTGTTTATCAGCGCCGCCATTCCCAACTCCAATGGAGGCGTTAATGTAAGTGGTTCCGCCTTAATGAACCCTAATATCCATCACAGCTGAATCACTAATTCTCTATACTCCATGCAGAACGAAACAGGTCGGCTAATGAGGCGTAATATAATGCGCTATATGGTCCTGGCTTATGTCATCACCCTGCAGCGCATCTCGTTGCGGGTCAAGCGTCGCTTTCCCACCACACAGCACCTGGTGGATGCGGGTCTGATGCACGAGTCCGAGATGAAAATCTTCGAGGCTATGAACCAGAAGAGTCCCATGTCCAAATACTGGATGCCCCTCGTCTGGGCCACGAATATCATAAACCGAGCTCGCAAGGATGGACTCATTGCCTCGGATCACATTGTACAAACCATTCTCGTCGAGTTATCCGATATTAGAAGACGTTTGGGTGGACTGATTGGCTACGATACTGTCTGTGTACCTTTGGTCTATACTCAGGTATGATATTTTTGATTATTTAAAATATATTGTGTGGGTAAAAAGTGGAATTCAAGGGGGCACCCGGATTTGAACCGGGGACCTCTCGATCTGCAGTCGAATGCTCTACCCCTGAGCTATACCCCCGAGATGAAATAACTTATTTCAATTGTGCATTTGAGTCACAATCAACTTGTTTCCACTTGGTGGCATGCCTCTCTCTGCCCAGCTGTGACTCAAGATAAGAATGAATACAAGCGGAAATGATACTTGAACTGAAACTGTAGGCGGCACTGCAAATTGAGAAGATCGAAGACGAAATACTCTCCAGTCTGTCAGAAAAAGTTAACAGCTGGTGTAGATAGAAATAACTTAGACTTGGAAAACTTTGAACGTTGAACTTCCATAACTCGAACTTCTATAACTCGAATTTCTCTCTAAGTCATGCTAAATGAGTGGCAGTAAAATTAATAAACTTAAGAAATAACTCTATGAGTCAAATTTCTCCATAGCTCGAACCTTTCCTTTGGATATTAATGATTCGAGTTAGGGAAATTGGACTGTATAGTCAAAAATTATTTAAACCTTTTTAAACCTAATTGGTGAATATTCATGTTTCGCAAACATTTTAAGAACTTAACTTAAATTCGTATATATAAAATATATTAATTCCGAAGACAGACTACAATTTAATTTAAAATACTTAAAAGTATTTTCTAGGGTATCAATTTTCGCTGATAAAAAAATTTATAGAGTTACAAATTTCTTCACAAAACTAAGCATACAAATTTAAGTGAAATTCAAGCGAAAGCGATTTCTGTGGCACCCTAGTACATAGCAAATATTCTTTTTTTGAGATCCCGGTAGTTTTTAATCAGCTCTTTTAAGCGCTTAAATTAATCACATTTCCATAACTTTTTCAGGTGGTTACACTCGTGCTTTATACCTACTTCATAGCCGCCCTGATGGGTCGCCAGATGTTGCCGATGGTTGTGGATGCCAAAGGATTCCAGGAATCCGATTTATATTTTCCACTTTTTACCGTTTTGCAGGTGAGCAACAAACACAAAAAAAAGAACAATATAAATATAAATAACAAATGCAATTTTATAATTATCACGAATCGCATTATTTACCATAAATCATAGATATTTTCACGTCTCGTCGTTTTGCAAAAATTAAGAAAAAAAAAAAATATAAAAAAATAATAGTATTGTGGTTTTTGGCTCATTAACGCAACTGATATTGAAACTGAAATTGAAACAGAGACAGAAATTGAAACGCAAATGAGTTGAACGGTGGGCGGGGAGAGGAAAAGGGGTTTGGCAATGGGTTTACCGCTAAATATGAATGTATAGTCAAAGATATCTGAGCATATTGAGACGCGATATGGACAGTTAGACGTACTTGTTTTTGGTTTTTGCGGTTTGAGGGCAGATTTCAAGTGTATTTATTTTTTGCGTTATGTAAACTCTGAGTCTCTCCGAGTCACGTTCGAAATAATAAATTGGCATTTTCGCTTTTTGTTTTTATGTTTTTTTCCTTTTTGCGATGGCATTTTTCGACTGAGATAAAAATCAGCGACAAGTGTTTTTCAGCCATGTTTAGGAGCTGTCATTAATAACTGTTAATTTTGGTTATTTGCTACCTACAAAACAACAACAAAAGTGAATGGAAAAACATTCGACTCGTATGAATATACTCACACTCACTCACGTGATTTTGATGACAATCAACAATCTACACTTGCCTTTAATTAATTGCATTTAATTACAAATTGTAAGTTTTGTATTCTTAATGATCTTATCAAATTCACATTCACAGTTCGTTTTCTATGTGGGCTGGCTGAAAGTTGCCGAGGTGTTAATTAATCCCTTTGGCGAAGATGACGATGATATCGAATTGAATTGGCTAATTGATCGACACATAAAGGTGAGTTGGTAACACTTTTCTAAGAACTTGAATACAATTAAATGCGGCATCAAATTTTCTTCAATTTAATTAGACAATTTAATACTCGGTTTGAAATTGTATACACTTTTGTACTATTTTTACATGCTAAATATAATTCGATTCTTTAAGTTTATATTAAACTTTTTGCTGCAAAATATGGTTAGAATGCAATTTTTAATTGTTTTTGAATTCTTTTTTCATGCATTTTTAATTAATAAGCCCAATTTAATAAAGTTTATATAATTATTATTCGAATATATATTTACAAACGAAAGTAAACTTAGCATAAATTGTTCATAAACTAATGAATCCTACAAACAGCACTCCAAACTCAATAACTTCTCTTATCAACTAAAAAGTGTACGGACAGAAAAAAGAAAACGCCAAAAGTAAAAAACCGGAATAACTTCAAATGAATGTCAAAGCCTCAGTTAATTTGACATTCAACGTGAATTGGACATTAAAAAAATAAACAAAATATGAATTAAATATTATAATTGGAAATATTCCTTAAGTAAACAACAAAATAGATGTCAACGTGTGAAGACCGCCCAGTAAAAAATTCCTTCAAATTTATAATACGTAAGCTGTAATTAGACACAAAAAAAAGGCCAATAGATAATAACTATAGTTAACCCAGTCATAATACTGTCAACGTTCTCTGCAAATTTATTATCAACTAACATAAAGTTACATATTTCAGAGTTTTGCAAGTTTGTTTTCATGTTTTCGTTGCACTACAGCAAATTTGGGTTAGTTGACATATTCCTCTCAGTTGGTTTTTAGTTTTTTTGTTGAGTCAGCTGGCAACTTCTTTGGCTGAAAGGAAGAAGAAATAAGTTTGCCACGTGCTAAATATAACAGGCGCTTAATACTTACTCAATGACAGCGAAGGTAAATTGAGAGACAGGTAACGGCTATAAAGACTTTAGGAGTGCTCTACAAAGAGTCGGATACTAAGACATAAATATAAAAAGTAAATAGGAATATAAATTAAATATTAAAATCAATAAAAAATATCTTTTAATTAAAATACTAATGAAATAAAAATAAATGGATATTGTAAATTTGGAATATTCAAAGTAAATTAAATTATCAAACACTAAATTCAGAAGCATGCAGATTATAATTAATCTAAACTTGGCGGGAAAAAGCTTAATTTGTAAAAAAGTCCAAATGTAGCAAGAAGAGTTAATCTGTGAGTTTTGTTATGAAATCTCATACAACAACAGAGTTATTGATTCTAAAAGTTACGTTGCATCCGATTGTTCCTATGACAGCTATATAATATAGTGTAATTTTCGTCATTTTCATACAATAAGTGCCTTCTAAGCAATTTTCAAAAAATTATAAAAAATACAAGCAAACAGATTTTTGAAAAAAAAATTTTGCCGTCACTCTTAGTTTTGTTTGAAGAATTTTTTTGCAACAAAACATTTTTTCTAAAAATCGAGAAAAAAAGTTGAAAAAGTAGACATTTACATTAATTTGAAATTTTCAATGGGTACCTAATGGGTTAAAAAAAGTTTTGCATCATTCAAAAGGAATTTAAACTACCTTGCCATACATATTTTTTTTTACTGTGAAGACTTGACTTACAATAACTTGTATGTTAAAAAAAAGAGTGAACTTATTATTTTGGCCAGTAGTGTATACACATATAGATAAGTTAAAGAGTTGGAGTATTTAAAAAGAAATTAAATGAATCAAATACTTACTGAAAGAATTAAGAAAAACCTAGTAAATTGTAGTCCGATTTAGAATTAAATATTATCAAAATATTTTTTTGTGTGACAATATTAAATAAAAGATTCAAGTTTAAGACAGTTTTATAAGAAAAAAAAAATTTTTTTAAATCTTTATAAATATGTAAATTTATGTTAAGGTATTTGATAAGTAGGGCATAGATTTGTCTGCCTGCTTCACTCACTTGCAGTGCTTTGTTGGGGCTTTTTTTTTGTGGCTTTTTATATTTTTTTTTTTAATTTTGCAGCTTTTTGCATTGGGCTCTGAACTTGCTGCTGCTGTGCGAGGAGGTTTTTTGCATGTGTACAATTTTTGTTTGCTTGTATGAGAATACGTATGTATGTACATATTTATATGCATGTGAATGTGTGCGAGTGTACTAGATCGTTCAAAAAGTCCCCGGACTGACACATAGGCCACTCCACTAAAATTTTGAAATATATTTTTTGACTGACTAGTTCATTTCTAGGCTCCAGTGAAAATTTGAGCGCAATCGTAAGCTTCGCTATCGAGCTAGAAATATTATTGTTGTGCAACTTTTTGAGTTTTTTGAAAAATGGAAAAAGCTGAATTTCGTGTTTTGATTAAACACTGTTTTTTGATGGGAAAAAATACCGTAGAAGCAAAGACTTGGCTTGATAAGCATTACGGGGTCTCTGCTCCAGGTAAATCAACCATTTGCGATTGGTATTCCAACTTTAAACGCGGTCGTACAAGCACCGAAGACTCGAAGCGTTCGGGAAGACCAAAAGAGGTGATTATCCCAGAGATCATCAGACAAGTCCGTCAAATCGTATTGACTGATCGAAGAGTCAAAGTGCGTGAGATTGCTGAGACTGTGGGCATATCGACTGGGTCAGCGGTTTCGATTTTGCATGACCATTTGCATATGAAAAAGCTCAATGTAAAATGGGTGCCGCATTTCCTAGATATTGAACAAAGGGAAAAACGAGTGGCCGATTCCAAGTCCTGTTTGGACATGTTTAACCGAAATCCAAGCGAATTTTTGCGTCGATATATCACCATGGATGAGACTTGGATCCATCACTACATTCCGGAGTCCAATCGGTCATCAGCTGAGTGGCGGGAGGCCGGTGAAAGCCGTTCGAAGCGTGTGAAGGCAAGTCGATGGGCTGGTAAGGTTTTTGCCAGTGTATTTTGGGATGGACATGGTATAATACACATCGACTATCTTAAAAAGGGTGAAAAATGCAACAAAGAATATTACTCAGCATTGCTTGATCGTGTGAATGACGAAATTAAGAAGAAACGCCCGCATTTGGCAAAGAAAAAAATCCTTTTTCATCAAGACAATGCACCATCTCACAAAGCCGCTTTAACGATGGAAAAAATCAAAGAGTTAAGTTGGGAATTGCTTCCTCATCCTCCATATTCCCCAGATCTGGCCCCCAGTGACTACTATCTGTTTTCAAACTTGAAAATATGGCTCCAGGGAAAAAATTTTACTCCAATGAAGAAGTTGAATGGGAAACTGAAGCCTATTTTGAGGGACTTTCTTCAGACCACTACAAAAAAGGCATCGAAATGTTGAAAGACCGTTGGACAAGGTGCATTAAGCTAGACGGAGACTATATTGAATAAATATATTGATTAAAAAAAAAAAAAGTCTTTTTCACTGTCAGTCCGGGGACTTTTTGAACGATCTAGTATCTCTGAGTTTGGGGTCTGCTGTTGCTGGTTGCTTGCAATTATTTACAAAGCCAACGGCAGCACCAACAACAACATCAGCAACAACAACTACAACACATTGGCAAAAGTAAATTGAAAACAGGTTTTCTGTTAAAAAACATTGAAACCTCTTTTGTAGAGCTTTTTTATCATTGAATGTATTTTGTATTTTGTTTCTGTTTTGTAATTTTGTTAATTTTGTTTCTTTTCTTTTTTGTAATGATCAACTTAGGAGCTAAAATTTTGCATTTTACAATTGAATGCAGTCAAAGAAATTTTCGGGCCAAGAATACACTTGAGCACGAATGCGAAACGAGTTTTGTTTTGATGATCTTTCAGCTGGGTTTAGACACTCAAACGTGACACTTGACAATGAGTAGGAAAGATCATAAAATAGAGCAAAAATTATGATGATTTTTTATTTCTTGTATTTCTTGTTGGTCGTGGGTTGAAACAATTAAAAGACATGAACAATTTCACTTTCGATTGTCTGTGATGTAATTTGGGTTTTGTGAAGTGCCATTCGCCATGGCTAAAAGTTAAAAGTTAATCAGAAATGGCAAACACGTTCCACTTACGATCCACTTTCATTGATTTTTTGGCACGCGCTAATTTCTAAATGATTTCTACTTACTGATAGGCCGCCTACATGATTGTCGATGAGATGCACGAGGAGCATCCGGAGCTGCTCAGAGATCAATACTGGGAATGTGTGGTGCCTAAAGAGTTGCCCTACACTTGCATCCGAGCATTACAGACGGGACGAGCCCAAGGGATCCGCGGAGAAGTACAAGGTGAAGAAGGAGGACGCCATGTATGCAAATATTATACCAGGCGGTGGCAAACGAATGCTCAGCGATGATGTCTATGCGGATTATGTAAGTATATTAAATATTTTTGACAGGGACCGTAACGATTATAATATTTAAAATATCAATTATTAATGAACAGTTATTTTTTTATTTTTATGAAAAAAGTTAAATGAAAACTCTTATTTTTCAATCTATATAAAAAAATTATAAAAATAATAATTAAATTTTAATTTTTAGTGAAAAATTATAATTTAACTCTTCATTTAAATGAAAACTCTTATTTTTAATCTAAATAAAAAAATTATTAAAATAATAATTAAATTTCAATTTTTAGTTAAAAATTATAATTTATTTATTTATTTAAATTTATTTCAATCTAAATAAAAAAATTATAAAATAATAATTAAATTTACATTTTTAGCTAAAAATTATTATTTAGCTCTGTTTTCAGTTTTAATAATAAAAAATTTAAAAAAAAACTTTTATTTTCAATTTTATTTATAAAAATTTTTAAAGTAAAAATTATTTTTTAATTCAAAACATTTACTGTCAAATTTTATTTTTCAACTTTTATAATAAAAATTGAAGAATAATTCCTATTTTCTACTTTCAAATAAAAATGGAAAAATAACTTTTAATTTCAAGTGCTAAAATAAAAATAACAATATAATTTTTATTTTCAATTTTTATTATAAAAATTGAAAAATATCTTTTATTTTTAATTTTTATAATAAAAATTGAAAAATAACTTTTATTCTATAATGCTTAAATTAAAATTGAAAATAAAACTTTATCCAGTTTCTCAAAACTCTTATTTGCGGTCCCTGATTTTTGTAGTCAACTTTTAACTAACATTTTACACTTCTTCCACTTTCAGGAAAGCGTGGATACGCCCATGGTGGAGCGTAGGAAAAACAATTGGCTGGTGCGGCAACTTTCCCGCATGGGTTCCATGCGCAGTCAGTCGACGGCCTATTCGTCAGGTGGTTTGCCCTTCAATCGCCATCGCTTGAATTCGGTTTACTCTAGTCCTGAATCTGGCATGCCATTGTCCATCTTGCAACAGCAACAGCTGCAGCAGCAACATCAGCAGCAGCAACAACAACCTGGCTCACAGAACAAGCCAAGTCTCTACGAAAAGTTTGTGCATCGCAAATCTTTGCGCGCCCAACGTCAGCTGATTAAGCAAAGTAAGTCAACATCTCCACAATCTGAAAACACTTTATAAATTAAAAAGGTTCTGAATCCGAAGTTAGCATTATTTAATCACATGAAATTAGAAGATCGCAATTGAAAAAGTTTGTGCCTTATGTACTGGAAAATTTAACTTCGATAAATTTCTTTGAAAATATTAAAAAATTCAGAATTAATCTATTTATATCTCAGATATTTTTACACGTAATATTAAATAATATACTTAATTTTTACAAAAACAAAAATCAAGTCAGAAAGGAATATAAATTTTTATTTCATTGTTTAAAATACCTCAATAAAAGAAATCAGTTTTCGCCGGAAAATTCCTGACAAAAATATTAATAACTTAATATATTGATTTTAGTCAATTTTGGTGATGATATACATACACTGCCGATCAACTGAATAGGTTCATGATTGCCTTGGTAGGAATTGGGCTGTAATTCCTAAACCAGTGTTCCGATTTACATGAAATTTGTTTTCTACAACTCTCTGATCCTTTAAAAATAAAATGCCAAAGTATGATTTTCATAAACTTAATATTTATTGCTTATTTATTTTTTTGTCTGAAAGAGTAACAAAATTAGTGCTTTATTTTTCGTTCAACTGAATAGGTTCAGCTGAATGAAGTTTCATTTTGTGATCAAATTTCGCGATAAATCGAAAAAATTTGCTTGTAAACTTGCAATTTAATAAATTTTATTTATGTTAAATGAAAAATAAGTCGTGAATATCCATTGTCCGAGTTCGAAAGAGGCCAAATCCAGGCCCATCGCAAAAGTGGTCTTGGCTATATATAAATCGTTAAAAAAATTGGTCGGAGCCAAAATGTTGTGAGTAACTTTTGAAGAAACAATGCCGAATATGACAAAAATATTAAAAACGGAGTAAAACACGCGACCCCTGCGGCGGACAGGTGACATATTGCTCGAGCTGCGTTCGATTCCCACCTCTCAGATCCTAAAACTAAAAAAATTTGAGGTGCTAAAGCAAGTGTATCAACTTTAAAACGTGTGATTTTGTTGGCTAATCATCTAAACTGATTGAAACATATAAAAAAAACCACATTAAAATCATCTACGTAAAGCTTCACGAGTGCATTTTGCTCGCAAGCACATGAGCTAGACGAAGGAATGGCACAACGTCGTCTTTTTCGACGAAAAGATATTTATTTCAGACGTAGTATATGGTAGCAACTATTACTAGCATGATCTTCGAAAAGAAGAACATTTCCTGAGCCGTCGAAACACGTTTAAAGGAGGCGTTATGGTGTGGGTATCAGTACCACCTTATCGAACTTGCGAGCTTGAATTAGTTACTGCCAAAATGCTGTCGCGAAGCTTTACGTGGATGATTTTAATGTGGTTTTTTTATATGTTTCAATCAGTTTAGATGATTAGCCAACAAAATCACACGTTTTAAAGTTGATACACTTGCTTTAGCACCTCAAATTTTTTTAGTTTTAGGATCTGAGAGGTGGGAATCGAACGCAGCTCGAGCAATATGTCACCTGTCCGCCGCAGGGGTCGCGTGCTTTACTCCATTTTTAATATTTTTGTCATATTCGGCATTGTTTCTTCAAAAGTTACTCACAACATTTTGGCTCCGACCAATTTTTTTAACGATTTATATATAGCCAAGACCACTTTTGCGATGGGCCTGGATTTGGCCTCTTTCGAACTCGGACAATGGATATTCACGACTTATTTTTCATTTAACATAAATAAAATATATTAAATTACAAGTTTACAAACAAATTTTGTCGATTTATCGCGAAATTTCATTACAAAATGAAATTTCATTCAGCTGAACCTATTCAGTTGAACGAAAAATAAATCACTAATTTTGTTACTCTTTCAGAAAAAAAAATAAATAAGCAATAAAAAATAAGTTTATGAAAATCATACTTTGGCATCTAATTATTATAGGATCAGAAAATTATAGAAAAAAGATTTCATGTAAATCGGAACACTAGTTTAGGAATTACAGCCCAATTCCTACCACGGCAATTATGAACCTATTCAGTTGATCGGCAGTGTATGTATAAAATAATACCATATATAAAAACTCTGAGTTTGGTTAAATTATCTCAAAAAGACAACAAATTTTTGGTACTTGAGGCTTATTTACTACCACACCTTTCTATGACAGTTTAGTAGGAAAATTTCAAGAAAAAAATAAAAAAAATTCTGCGATAAATTCGATCGCTTAAAATTATAGTACTTATAATGCATCAACCATTTTAAGTTGCATAAGTATATTCTCTTATTACCTATTATTTTCACATCACAATAATAATGTCAACTCTTTCAGACTCCAAGCTTAATGGCTTAAGCATCAACGTGGCCAAGACACGTCCACGCATTCCCACTCCCGAGGTAACCAAGGATGGCAGCACCAACACAGGTAAGTCATCAAAATTGTTATCTAGCACATGTTGACACAAGTTCACCCTGTATTGTATTGCACCCTGTATAGCAAGCGGTGCCGTCATAATGGCTCCACAACAGCTGAGCACCCAAAGCACCCAGAGCGGCATGTATCCCTCGTACCACCACAGCACCACCAACAACATGAACATCGGCGGCACCAATTTGCACCAGGACAGCGGCCAAGTGCTGGGCACACTGCTGCTGTCGCCCATCAAAGAGATGGATAGCTCATCGTCCAATAACACTCTGATTCCAGGGCATCCAGCGACGGCAGCGCTCGCCCAGGCCGTGATGCCGACCAGATTGAAGGATGGCTTCACAGCGACCAGTAAGTAAAAAAAACTATTTGATACTCTGCGCTCATTTGAGAGGGTGTTATAGATTTGAGGGAACTTTTGTGACAGATAGACTATTTGATACCCTGCGCTAATTTAAGTGAGTGTTATAGATTTGTGGGAACTTTTGTTTCATATAAATGTAGATAAAAAAAATATATATTATTGATCGGAAACATAAGTCCAGTCAATTTATACACTTTTACCAGTACCATGTACTAGTACTTTTATTATTAAATAATCGAAAAAAATGTGAATATACTTTATAGGAGAAAGAGTTTGCTAGTCATGTCAGTTTGTCTGTATGAGAGACTATAAAAGCTGTAAACTCAAATAAGTAAATGACACGAAGAATTTAAAACACTCAGAAGAATATATGAAAAATGTCAGTTTTTCTGAAGTTGAACGTTCTCTTTTATTATTATCAGTTATCATAATAAATTGCATAAAAATTGGATAAATACATCCGCGGTAACGGCTTTTTAAGTTTTAAAGAAGCACAATGGCCTAAGAGTATGCAGTAATATTTATACCGTTAAAGTTAAACATTTACACATAAATAAAAAAATATATTGGGACGGAAATAATAATAGAAACGAGAGTTATTTTAATTTAGAATAAAATATGATGAAATTTGAATATAGAATCTCGTTGATTTAATTAACTATGAAACATTGCTAATTAGATATTAAATAAAAATAATGAAAGCAATTTTAAAAATACATATAAAGAAAAACAACCGGGAAAGGCTATAATCGAGCTCCCGACTTAGGGATACCCGTTACTTATTTAAATAAATTTAAAAAAAAATTGTTGCATGCTTCTTGGCACTTACATTGCACTATGGGGTATTTTACCGAAAATGTGTCATTTATTAATTTTTCAAAAGTATGCAAATGTATGATTTTTTAATGCTAACATATAGTAAACACTTCAAACCGTTATGTTACATACCAAAAATGTTAACATAACAGTCCAATGTTAAGATACCAGCTGTTAAAGTCAGCTGTTTTAACCGATGCCCGCGTGCTTTTGTTAATTGTAAAATTGAAGTGAATTTTCAAATTGAAACACATAAAAGAGAATCATTTTATAAATACCAATTTGAAATGGATGTTAACTGCTCAGGTTTGTACTACATGTTAATGCTTGTATTTTGTTGTTTTTGTACGTGTCTGTTTTATAATGTGTATATTTAGCAAGTGGTGTCAATGTCGAAGTTTGGATAGTAAAGTTGAACTTTGCAAAGAGTTTAACAAAATTGTTAACAATTGTTAGCTATGAGTCCTCGTCCATGTTGTAGAGTCATTATTTCTCTATTCAGAATAGTTTATCTCAAGTTCCACATTTGACCACTTTTTTCGCAATTCAATTTTTTAGCACGTAACCTCACAATTTTTCAGCGATGATTTGCTTGCTTTTTGTATGGAGAATTCGACCTCTTATTGAGTCATTAATTAATAACTCCTAAACTAAGCAAGATATTTAGCTACGGTTTTTTTTCTTGTGTTATACATACCCCTAGAAATTTTTTGGAAAAGTAGGCGTGTCAACACTTCCGCCCCCAATTTTTTTTTTTTTAAAATTTAATGCTCACAGCTATTAAAGAGGGCTTACAGCTTTCTTTGTTTAACAAATACGTTTTTTTATATTATTAATAATATATAGGGTTCAAATTTGTTAGTTGCAATAGAAATAATGAACTAACTTGCTACCGATAAATAAAAAATTAGCATAACAAAAAATTGGGGCGGAGATATTGCCACGCCCACTTTTCCAAAAAAATTCCAAAGGTTTGTATAGCACAATAAAAAAAACCGCATCAAAATATTTTGCTTAGTTTTCGAGTTATTAATAAATAACACATTTTCGGTAAAATACCCCATAGTGCATTGCTTGAGACTTAAATCAGCCATTGCCACCTTTCTATTTGTCCGATCTTGTAGCGTTATAGATTTAATTTTTTATTATTATTTTTTGCATCACCGTAAATTGAGTAACGGGTATCTCAATGTCGAGCACACTCGACTTAATTTCTCTCGCTCGATTTTCATGAGAACCAGACTAACTTTCTCCCTCTCAATCTTCCACAGCTTTGCCCGCGGAGAGCAACATCACGACCCTCTCGTTCCCCTTCACGGTGGCCACCAGTGGAGGCGACACGATGCCCACTGGCACCCTGAGCATTCTGCCGCTGACTGGGAATGCCCACCAGCTGCCGACGATTACGACCACCGCCAGTGGCTATGATCCCAACGATGTCATCACCACAATTCCCGTGTCGTTGTCCATCCAGAGGACACCCTCGAGTCTGTCCATTGTGGAGCTGACGGGAGGCGGCGATGGTGGCGATGGCCACAATAGCAGCGGCTCCAGCAACGGCAGCGGTGGTGGCATCACCACAACGGCATTGCTGTCGGTGACACCACTGAATGGAGCCGGCAATAATATATCACGCCACAACAGCTTCAATGTCAGCCTCAATCTGCAGGATGCAAATTTCCTGCGCTCCTCCGTGCGCTCGGCAGGTCCCACGGATGCCGTGGATGCCGCGACAACCTCAACGATTCCCATGCCACGTGGTGGCAAGGAGGCAGCGGCACAAACCGGTGGATCCTCGGCGCCCTCAACGCTGGCCAAGCACAAGCCAGAGCCCAAAACGGGTGAAGTTTACGTATAAGATGATAATCGTGTTATGGATATAGCTTTCTAGGGATCCAGCCAAGATGCGGATTATATATATGAACAGAGTTGAACTTAGTTGTACCTAGGATTAAACATGTTGGCATTGCGCCACCCGGAACCATTTTAAAGATATTATATTAGAGTCAGCGTTGTGAGAAGAAGATAAAGATGACAGATCTTAAGCGTAGTTTATTGATATAAGTCTAATAGATCGAAATCTTCTTTTAAAAAAATTAAGAAATGATTTAAGTTTAAAAAAATATCAGAGCAATTGAATAGATATTTTACTACAAAACAGTTGTGACATGAAAAAAATACGAGATATCTTAAAAATAATAAATTGAAATACAGAAAAAAATTTCTACATATTATTTTTAAAAAAGTTGTGAGTCATGGTTAAAGATGACAAATCTAAAAAAAAATTCACTAAAATAAAATCGGAAACATTTTTAAATTAATATATTACAGTCATAAGTAAAAATAGTTCGAAAATACTAAAAAAGATTTATTTTGAATAAGTCTAAGGCAGCGGTGGGCACACAGTGGCTCCGGGAGCAGCGACTGCTCCCAACTATTTTTCTGCCTGTTTGGCTTCGTGAAGTAGAACAAAAGACTCGCTGTTGATGTTGTAGTTGTTATTGTTGTGCTCCCGAATTCAGATTTCGTGCCCACCGCTAAAAAATTGTTTAACACATTCAAAACATTTTTAAAGTCACTTAAAAAATGGAAAATAAAAAGATAAGAGATGTCAAATTATTAAATATAAGTCCGTTATTAAAATATCTTCAACTTTATCAGCTTTAAGCTGTAGCTACCCAATCTAAAATATGTATACCCAACTATCTATAACTTTGATATTCATGTATATATTATAGTTGCCTAATGCTAACTGAAATTTAATTTTGTTTTTTCTTGGCACTTGCCATATTAGGCTACAAAGTTAACATTAAAACAAATAAATATATAAAATAAATATATAAATATAAACATAAATATATAAATATAATTATATATAACATAAATATATATAGATGTATCATATTCGCAATTTTATATCAAAAATCCCTATCGTGTAAATAGAAACCAACACAATATGTGATATGCGATTTTTATCAATTAATCTGTTCATAAGTCTTTAAATTTAAGCTTAATATTGATACCTATATATGTATAGAAAATCTATAAGCATTCTTTATAAATAATAAAAATCTAGTAACAATAAAACAAAAATGAATCTTAAAGGTCATGGTTACCAAACACGTACACTATTAATTAATGTGGGTCACAAAAGGTATTTGATAACGAAAGAATTCTTAGAAATGTAGAAGAGATGACAAATTGAGTATAAGAGCATCGTTTAAGTGAAGATCAGTAAGAACTCTTTGCCATGTTCAATTGAGACTCTTCAAGTTCAATTAAAACTGGGAACGCGCTGATCAACATAACGTTTTTTCAGATATTTAAATGGACAGTTTGCGAGCGATCCGTAGTCAGTAGCGCTGAGGCGATCGTGTGTAACGGTCTACGAATCAAGAAATAAAAATTGTATAAAAACTATAAAGAAAGTTACTAAAGGATAATAGTGCAGTGAAAGAGGTGATTATAATATAAAATCGCAGAAAGATCAACCAACTAACTGGCAGGAAGATCAGTGAAAAAGTCCTGTAAACGTGTAAATCTTTGTCATATATACAATATATATGTACTTGAATATGACGAGTACAGTTGGCACCTAACTTGTTAACCTCGAGGTCAATAGCGAAAAGAAAATAAACTAAAGGCAAGGCAAGAATCTTGCAATGATTCTCGCAGTGTCGTCTAATTGAATTAACCTTTTTGTCGTCTCCATAGAATGTGTGTATATGTTATGTGTGTGTTATGTTGTGTGTTTGTTGGGAGTGCAGATCGATGGCCCATTAAAAATCAAGTTAACATATTTATTAACCAACAAAAAATATTAGAAAATTCAGAACAAAAATGTTTTCATAATTTTGGAAATCGCGAATTTATTTAAAGAGTTTTCCACTAGTTTTTAGCAATAAATTTAATATTCATATTTTAAAATTTTTATGCAAACAAAATATCTGAAAATTCAGAATTAAATCAATCCCAAATGTTGTCAAAAGTTTGGTGATCGCGGATTTACTTAAAAGATTTTCAACACGTACTTAGCTAATATTTTGATGATCGGCACTTAAAAATCATAGGTTTATTTCCCTATTTTTTGTAAACTTGGTTTTCTTTCTCTGTGTAGTTACAGCATGGATCGCGACGAGGCTTCCATCACGACCAGCGATGAGAAGTCCCACGAGGAGGAGGCTCCAGTCGCTGCGGGTCTCGAGCCCACGCCTCCGATTAGTTTTTGGCAGCTATTTCGTTACTCGACGTACCTGGAACTCTTTTGGCTCTTCATTGGCTTCGTCATGTGCTGCATTAAGGCTCTGACATTGCCGGCTGTGGTCATTGTCTACAGTGAATTTACCGCCATGTTGGTGGATCGTGCCATGCAAGTTGGCACCAGCTCGACGGTTCATGCTCTGCCTCTCCTGGGAGGCGGCAAGAAACTGTAAGTTGAGATGGTGGAAGCGTGTCGATCTACAGAAGTATCTTTATTCCTAGCTATATGTAAATAAATATGTAAATATATCTATATACTTTAAGTTCTGCATCAGTCATTTATAAAAGTTTATGTCACTAGCAATCCACAAATATTTATGTCAATTAACTATCTCTATCTGCATTCCTAGCTTAACATAAATCGATGAAGTGAAATTTAAATATTTACCAGGAACCGCAAATAATGACTATTGAAATATTTCACATCAAAAAATCAATGACTAGAATACATATACAAAAAATAATGATAATGATTAAATTTGAGCAAACAAATAAAACTCACAAATTTATAATTTATGATTTTTAATTTTTTCGCTCAAATTAAAACTCACTTTAAATTCATTGCTTTTGTGAAAGATTTTCAACCATTATTTTTGCATATTCCTTTAAAAGAAACCCAGGGTACCCTTAAAATACAAAAACATATCTTCAAAATGATTTCGTAAACTTTTTTTCGATTAAAAAAATAAAAATCACAAATAATGATTCCTTGTGAGTTTTATTTTTTCGCGTAATAATCATTCATTATCATTGAAGAAAATTCTTAAAAATCTTTTAATAATCATTACTTTGCAATTTTTATAATATAACTCATAACGATTACGGTTCCTGATATTTACATTTTGATTAAACTATTTTGCCTCGTGATTTAGCGTTAAATATGAATTTAGACAACTTAAAGTGACTGCGCTTAAAAAACTTAAAAATTAATATATTTAATGGAAATAAATATAAAATATAAAAATACAATATTTGTGAATGTATCTGCATATGTATCTGTATCTTTATCTTTATCCATATCTGCATATGTATTTGTATCTCTGTCTACATCTCAGTCGATCCTCATCTTAAGATTTCACAATTCGGGTAACGCTACGATCTCAGCTCTAACCACAATATATATAGCTTCTGATTCATATTTAATCCCAATTCTTTTATACATAATTTTTCCTTTACCAGCACAAATGCCACACGTGAAGAGAACAATGAGGCGCTCTACGATGATTCCATTTCCTATGGCATTTTACTGACGATCGTATCCGTGATCATGTTCATATCGGGCATATTTTCGGTAGATATATTCAATTTTGTGGCCCTGCGTCAGGTGACACGCATGCGCATCAAACTGTTTGAGTCTGTGATGCGCCAGGATATTGGCTGGCACGATCTGGCCACCAAACAGAACTTTGCCCAAAGCATGACTGAGTAAGGTTTAAATTAAATATATTGATTAAAAATGTACTACAGTATTATTGCATTTTATTAGCGACATTGAAAAGATACGCGATGGCATGTCTGAGAAAGTGGGACATTTTCTATATTTGATTGTTGGTTTCATCATAACTGTGGGCATTTCTTTTGGCTACGGCTGGAAATTGACCTTGGCTGTGAGCTGTTATATACCACTTGTGATTGCGGTTAACTACTATGTGGCCAAGGTAAGATCATTGTTAATTAAAACCTAAAAAACCTGTAGCTCCAGGGAAATATCTTAGAGATACATTCTATGGATTGGAGTATCCTGGAGACAAAATATAGTTTTTATTTTTGAAATTTTATAATCAAAATTAAACTATTGCTTTTTTTTATTTGTAATAATTTCTCTAAGCATATGAATTAAAAAGAAATATGATTTTTAATACAAATTGAAATTTTATAATAAAAAATGTAATAATAAAAATAAAATTGTTATTATAATAAAGTAAAATAAAATTGGAATTCACATAGCAAAATATTAAAAATTACAAAAAATCCAAAATATTAAAAAAAATAAAAAAACATCCAAAACTATTGTACCTGATATTTTGGATTGTTATGTATTTTTTAATATTATAAATTAATATTATTTAATACCAAAAATACAATTAGGTATATTAAGTAAAATTCCAAATTTAATTATCAGAACAAATTTATTTAAAGTTTTTTATATACCATGATTTAAAACTAAAGTTAAATTTAAATATTATTAACATATTTTTTTTATATTCAACTTAATCAAACCACGCACAGATTCAAGGCACATTGACGGCACGCGAACAGGAATCTTATGGCGAGGCGGGCAATTTGGTGGAAGAGATCCTCAACGCCATACGCACAGTGGTTTCATTTGGCGGAGAGAAGCACGAGGTGGAACGCTATGAGAACTTCCTGGTGCCAGCGCGCAAGGCAAGTCAGTGGAAAGGCGCCTTCTCCGGTCTCAGTGATGCCGTGCTCAAGTCGATGCTGTTTTTATCCTGTGCCGGCGCCTTTTGGTATGGTGTTAATCTCATTTTGGATGATCGTGCTGTCGAGGACAAGGAATACACACCAGCTATACTGATGATTGTAGGTTGAAGTATTAAATTCCCTTTAAACACTCTAACTTTACATTTCTTAAGGCCTTCTTTGGCATTATTGTGGGCGCTGATAATATTGCACGTACCGCACCGTTTCTGGAATCCTTTGCCACGGCACGTGGCTGTGCTGCGAATCTCTTCAAAGTCATTGATATGCCCTCGAAAATTGATCCCCTGTCCACGGACGGCAAACTTTTGAACTATGGCCTGCGCGGTGATGTCGAATTTCAGGATGTCTTCTTTCGTTATCCCTCGCGTCCCGAAGTTATTGTGCATCGTGGCTTGAACATTAAGATTAGAGCCGGACAAACTGTGGCCTTGGTTGGTTCTTCGGGCTGTGGCAAATCCACCTGCATACAGTTGTTGCAGCGCTTCTATGATCCTGTTTTTGGCGCTGTGCTCTTGGATGAGCTGGACATACGCAAATATAACATACAATGGTTGCGTTCGAATATCGCTGTGGTGGGACAGGAGCCAGTGCTCTTTTTTGGCACCATAGGTAGGACATGAAATTGGTGTCTAGTTACTTTTGAAATTTTATAATTATACTCGTTTTTAGCACAAAACATTAGCTATGGTAAACCGAATGCCACACAGAAGGAAATCGAAGCAGCTGCCACGCAAGCAGGCGCACATGAGTTTATTAGCCAATTACCAGAGGTAAATGATGGTAATAGTAAAGCAGCGGTGGGCACGAAATCTGAATTCGGCAGCACAGAATTCGCAGAAATAAAGCTAGGAGCAGCCGCTAGCTCCCGGAGTCCAAGCATGCCCACCGCTGTAGAATTTAGAATAAAACTTTCTTACGATTATTGCTGCTTTTCCATTCCAGAGCTATCGTACCACAATTGGGGAGCACGGCTCACAGCTTTCTGGAGGTCAAAAGCAACGCATTGCCATTGCCCGAGCTCTCATACAGAACCCTAAAATATTATTACTCGATGGTGAGTAAATCGGAAACACAAAAACAAATATATACAATTTTCATTAAGTTCATAAATTAGCCTTTAAATTCATGCTGCAAACAAATTTAATTTATTTCGTTTATTTTTAAGATTGTCATTTTCGAAAATTCAAAATTTTAAATCTTAAGTTTTAAATTTTAATAAACTTCTGGTACCCAAATTAGTATAGAACAACAACTTAAAATTGATTTGAAAATTTTTTGAAAATTGGAATTTTTTGACTTGTAAAGTTACCAGTGCAAAAGGTTGCCAGACTTTTAAGTTGCATAGCTTTGTCTAAAGAACCTATTTTCAAGCGGAATATCATTTAAAAGTGACTGTAAAAATAAATTTTCAAAAATCCCTTAGCTAATATTTTTTATGGTTTTTTTTAAATTGATAAAAATTACTTTTTTAACCACTGTTTCCTCCTTATCATACAAAATTTTTCTGAGATCATCCCATACAAAAAATTATAAAAAAAAATACTAGCGAAGAGATTTTTGAAAATTTCTTTTTGCAGTCACTGTTATAATTGTTTAAAGAAACTTTTTGCATTAAAATATTTTTTTTTAAATCGAGGATAAAAGTTAAAAAAGTTGATTTTTTCAAAAACTCAAAAATTTTCAACTAATTTTCAATATTTTTTTAAATATTCTTTTTGCAGTCACTGTTAGAATGGTTTAAAGAAACTTTTTGCTTCAAAATATTTTTTAAAAAAGAGAGGATAAAAATTAAAAAAGTCGATTTTTATAAAAACTTAAAAATGTTCAAGTAATTTTCAATATTTTCAAATTATAAGTTGAATTTTTCTGTAAATACTTTTGATTAGATTTGTATTTTAGTTAGTTGTAATTTAAGCTTTTAATTAAAGTTGCTTTTTGTGCTGGTTGAAATAAGCTGTGAGCCACTGTATAACAATAGTTGATTTTTAAGAATTTTTTAAATTTTCAATTACTTTTCTTTATAGAGGCCACCTCTGCCTTGGATTACAACTCGGAGAAATTGGTGCAGCAGGCTCTGGATTTGGCGAGTAAAGGTCGCACCACAATTGTCGTTTCCCATCGACTGTCCGCCATACGCGGTGCTGATAAAATTGTTTTCATACACGATGGTAAGGTGCTCGAGGAAGGTTCACATGAGGATCTAATGGCAATGGAAGGTGCCTATTATAATATGGTAAGAGCTGGCGACATTAAAATGCCAGATGAAGTGGACAAGGCAGACAATATTGATGAGGAAAAACGTGAGTTGGGAAAATATAAGAAAATTAAAATAGTTACTAAATGCAGTTGAATTTTAGGTAAAAGTCTGGCACTCTATGAGAAATCATTTGAGACGAGTCCACTCAACTTTGAGAAGAACCAAAAGAACAGCGTACAATTCGATGACAACCTGGTGAAGTCCATCAAGGATAGCAACAAGGAGCAGGCAACAGTTGCAGCAGAAAAGCCCAATTTTTTTAAGATATTTGCGAGAATTGTGCGTATTGCGCGACCCGAGTGGTGTTACCTGATTTTCGGAGCCATTTCAGCGATTGCCGTGGGCTGTTTATATCCCGCATTCTCCATCATTTTCGGCGAATTCTATGGAGCACTGGCCGAACAGGATGCGAGGGTAGCTCTAAGTCGTACCGCCGTTTTATCCTGGGCTTGTCTGGGTATTGCAGTCATAACTGGCTTGATTTGCTTTCTGCAAACATATCTTTTCAATTACGCTGGAGTTTGGTTGACCACACGCATGCGTGCCATGACTTTCAAGTCGATTGTCAGCCAGGAGGTTGGTTTCTTTGATCAGGAACAGAATTCCGTGGGTGCTTTATCCGCACGTTTGTCCGGCGAGGCGGCGGGTGTCCAGGGTGCCATCGGATATCCACTGAGCGGCATGATTCAGGCCTTGTCCAACTTTATTTCCGGCGTTTCCGTTGCCATGTACTACAATTGGAAACTGGCGTTGCTCTGTCTGGCCAATTGTCCGATTATTGTGGGCTCTGTCATACTAGAGGCCAAGTGAGTTTGCATTTGTTTAGCTTAATTTCAATCGGAAATATGGGTTTTTTCTCTTTTAAAAGAATGATGTCGAATGCTTTGATACGGGAGAAACAAGTCCTGGAGGAGGCGTGTCGCATTGCCACCGAGTCTGTGACGAATGTTCGCACCATTGCGGGCCTAAGACGCGAGGCTGAAGTCATCAAACAATACACGGAAGAAATTCAACGTGTTGAGATCCTTATAAGACAGAAACTACGCTGGCGTGGAGTTCTCAACTCCACCATGCAGGCGTCTGCTTTCTTTGCCTATGCTGTGGCCCTGTGTTATGGTGGAGTCCTGGTCTCCGAGGGACAAGTTCCGTTCCAGGACATTATTAAGTGGGTTTATTTTTCTTTATTTATGTGATTGAAATGAATTCTATTGAATTTATTACGAAATCACAACAAATTTAGTTATAAAAATAGTTGGGAGCAGTCGCTGCTCCCCGAGCCACTGCGTGCCCACCCCTGTTTTAGAGTAATTTATAATTTAATCTTTAAAAATGTATCACTTACGATACTTTTGTGATAATTTATTGATATCTAATTCTTCCTTCCATCACATTCAAACCTTCTCTTATTTCTCTTCAGAGTTTCAGAGACCTTGCTCTATGGCTCCATGATGCTGGCCCAATCCCTGGCCTTTACGCCTGCCTTTACTGCCGCTCTGGTGGCCGCTCATCGTCTCTTCCAGATCCTCGATCGCAAGCCGCGAATTCACTCGCCCATGGGCACCATTAAGAACACGCTCGCCAAGCAGTTGAATCTGTTTGAGGGCGTGCGTTATCGTGATATCGAATTCCGTTATCCAACGCGTCCAGATGCCAAGATTCTTAATGGTCTCGACCTGGAGGTGTTGCAGGGTCAAACAGTGGCCTTGGTGGGACACTCGGGCTGTGGCAAATCCACCTGCGTGCAGTTGCTGCAGCGCTACTACGACCCCGATGAGGGCAATATTGTAAGAAAATTTTATAAATTTTACTTAAAGAAATAAGTCTAAAGGTATTCTTTGGAATTTAGATAAGAGCCGAGTCGATATAGCCATGGTCTTATCAGTTTCATCAGATCAGTTTCAGTTTCTTCTTAGTTAACGTTAATGGTAATTGTCTCATCCCTGCGGATAATTAAAAAAAAAAAAAGCAGAAAAAATTTTAAACAAAAACAAACCATGCAAAAGTTAATTTGGCATTAAAATTCCAAAATTCAAATAAAAAAAAACTAGTGGGGACCCCTTAAAAACTGTTTTGCCAAAATTCATCATAAATTGACCTATTTTTTTTTTTTTTTTTTTTTTTTTAATTATTTGCAGGGATGAGACAATTACCACGTTTCTAATATTATTATCTATTAACCAACATAATTTCATAAAGATCAGCAATTTTGAATATTCACAGATAAAATGAATATAAACATATCTTATCTAAATTTTCCAACGGTTAACCCTTCTGGCTAGTTCTTTTTGATGAATATGTAATAATATATCGGTTTTCCTTGCAGCACATTGATCAGGATGACATCCAGCATGATTTAACCCTGGAGGGTGTGCGCAGAAAACTCGGCATTGTCTCGCAGGAGCCGTCGCTCTTCGAGCGCACAATTGCCGAGAACATTGCCTATGGCGACAATCGTCGCTCTGTGCCCATGGCCGAGGTAATTGCAGCTGCCAAGAGTGCGAATGCTCACAGCTTCATCATATCCCTGCCAAATGGCTACGATACGCGCATGGGCGCCCGGGGCACCCAATTGTCGGGCGGACAAAAGCAACGTGTGGCCATTGCACGTGCCCTGGTGCGAAATCCCAAGATCCTGCTGCTGGACGAGGCCACCTCAGCTCTGGACTTGCAAAGCGAGAGGGTAAATAGTTGTTTTTAATTAAAATATATTTAATATATTCTTATATTGAATCATCTCCTTGTTTTTTAGTTGGTTCAACAAGCTCTTGACTCCGCCTGCTCGGGTCGCACCTGCATTGTCATTGCCCATCGTCTGTCCACGGTCCAGAATGCCGATGTCATTTGTGTGGTTCAAGGCGGTCGCGTTGTGGAACAGGGCACCCATATGCAACTAATTTCCCAGGGAGGCATCTACGCCAAGCTGCACAAGACCCAAAAGGATCATTAAGCATTTAGTTCCTCAATGGATTTTCGATAATATTCAACACAATTTTATCTTTTGTCACATTCTTTATAAATAACATAATTTTTTACAATAAAATAATTCACAGTTCTTAGCATTGATTTTATTTAAAGAGGGAAATAAATATAAAGGGAAATAAATATATGTGCTTGGTTAATTTGTTTAGTATCCTATATTCGAACTGAAATTAAAATACACTCTAAGGCAAGGGAACAAAGCAATCATATGAGATGATGATGAGAACATTTTCCGTGACCTCAATAAAATGCATTAAATCCGATGCCTCTGTATTGAAGTGAATATGAGAAACAATTCTAATATGTAGTTTTCTTGACTAATGTAATAAAATATGCATTAACATATTTAACAAGCTCATAAATTTTACATAATAAAAGCGAACAGTAGAAATTACTCAGGGAAAAAATT
Source organism: Drosophila recens (assembly GCA_037043495.1). Classification (NCBI taxonomy): domain Eukaryota; kingdom Metazoa; phylum Arthropoda; class Insecta; order Diptera; family Drosophilidae; genus Drosophila; species Drosophila recens. The sequence continues at coordinate 173,825 of JBAMBJ010000969.1, read as the reverse complement.
TTATTGTAACAAGATAATAAAAAATATTAAATTGATTCAATAAATAAAAGGCAAAAAAAGTTTTTTCTAAAATTATCATCCCATTTCTATATTCAAATAGAAAACCTTTCTATAGTAAGGTTTCATAATAATTATCTAAATCAGCGGTGGGCACGCAGTGGCTCCGGGAGCAGCGGCTGCTCCCAATTCAGGTAGACTCTAATAGGGTTGTTGTTGTTGATGATTTAAATCACAAAAAGTTTTTGGCCAAATTGTAACACAAATGATTTATTTAATTCAAATATCTGCAAAAAGTTTCCTTATTATGGATCACATAAATTTGGATAATATTTCTCTCTCTATTTAAGAAATCTGCGCAATTTACTACAAGACAAAATGCAATTTACATGACGAAATCGCAAACTATCTAGATGATAATCGTATAGTAAAAACTTTGTGAAAAAAATTAGATATAAAAGAAGGTAAATGTCATTGCCGCGATATTATCGTGATTATAAAACTTGATAAGATGCGAAATAGTGTCTATATTCTTTACCGAATAGACAGTGCCATAATCAACACTATCTACACTTATGTAAAGTGATGCCATAAATGTCTATTCCAAAGATAAAATGAAAGAGAGCAAGTGCTCAATATCTAATCTGTGTACAGGAATTTCATGCAAATTCAAATTTCTGAGACAACCTCTGATGACCCTTTATTGGCATATGAAATATATTGCATATATTACAAGTATTTAAAAGATATGCACACCTTTATGATGGACAAACATTTCCGCAAATCATTCTGAACCTTGAGAAAAATCAATTCAATTGATATTAATAAACTAAAAAAGAAACTCAACTAAGAGAATTGCAAAATTCTCTGGGAGCGTAGAGAACCCAAAAAGTACGCTCTTTTGGCTATTTGAACATTAATAGAAACCGAATTGATAAAAGACGAATCCATTTGTGGATGTACCAACAGTTCGAGTCGACATTTCAAACGGCACGGTAGATAAAATCAAATCTCCGAGTGCGAGTGCAACCAACAAATTGACACCACAAGGCATTTCTGTAATGTAAAACAATTAAAATAAAAAAAGTCAAATTTAGTAACAGAATTTACTTAAACAAAGTTAATTTGAAAACTCAAGAAAGTCCGTTGATAACCGAAAAATATATATGTATATATAGTGACTTTTGTGTGTAGAGATTCGTTTTTGCGTCAGACGAACGTTATAACTACTAATTGACCCCGAGGGTAAATGTTTATAGGCGATACTTTCATCTGGAGCTACGTCAATGGCAGAGCCCAATATGAACGATGTAGCTGATGTGGATGTGCTGGCTGTGGATGAGGCCCAAGTTGAGCCTAAAAAATCCAAAGTGAAGAAACCATCAATGCCCACGGTCAACTATATACATCTATTTCGATATGCTCGTGGCTGTGATTATTTTCTACTTTTGGGCGCCCTCATTGCCGCCCTTCTGCATGCCTTGGTCTTTCCCATTGCCATAATCGTCTATAGCGAATTGGTAGCCATGTTTATTGATCGCAGCTTGGGCATTGGCACCAGCTCGAATACGCATGCCCTGCCCTGGTTCGGAGGAGGCAAACAACTGTTGGTAGTACCTAAATTTCCAGTTGAAAACTTCCTAATCATTTTCCTTTCAGCACCAATGCGAGTTATGAGGAGAATATGCAGGAGTTGCGCAAGGATAGCGTCTCCTTTGGCATACTCATGACTTTGGATTCCTTATTAATGCTCTTTTCTGGCATGACTTTTGTCAATATCTTTAATCATCTGGCTCTCAAGTTGACAATACGCATGCGTCGCGAGTTTTTCAAGGCTACGATTAGACAGGAAATTGGCTGGCATGATATGGCCAAGGATCAAAATTTTGCGGTGCGCATAACTGAGTAAGTAAAAGTATTTAATGTAATTAATATAATTAATAAATCAGTAATTATTTATAAATATTTCATATCTCTCCATCGCTTTTCTCTTAAATACATTTTTTGAGAATAAATTAAATAAATTATGATTTGTTTTTAATTTTGAGAATTTTTCTCCAATTTTAGTTATTAGTTATTTAATAAATAAATAAATAAAAAAAGAAAATTAAGCAGAGTTCAATGAATTTTGCTGGGAATAAACTTTTATTGTGACTATTATGTGCTTGACTGATAATGATAATTTATTGATATGTATGATATGATTTCAAAAATAACTTAAGATATTTAACATCTTGTGATTAATTTCTTTAAGTTTTACAGTTAACTTATTTTGCAGTTAAGACTTTCAGTCTTTCCTTAGATTTTCTAGAAAACCATAAAAATATAATTAGAATAAATTTAATAAGAAGATCACCAAGAGTTCATAGTGCAATTATAAAAATAAGTATTAGAAGAAAGAACCAAAAAAAAAACTTTCTGCATAATTGTAAAGCTGTTTTATCTAAATAAAAAATCTTTGTAATTTTATTTTTTTATTTCATTAGTAACATGGAGAAAATACGCACTGGCATAGCCGAAAATCTAGGTCACTTTTTGACCATAATGTGCGATGTGGCCATAAGCGTGATAATATCCTTTGTCTATGGCTGGAAGTTGGCATTGGCCATGTTCTTTTATATACCACTCACCATGGTGGTTAATTCAGTTGTGGCACATGTAAGTCGACAGATTTAAGCTAGGTGCAGACGATCACTTTTTCACCGACAGTTTTTGTTAAAGTGACATCGGTGTCGGTGAGAAACCGACACTCACCGATGGAAATAAGTAGATCACATCATATTTCATCGGTTTTTTTGGGTCGGTCAAATGATGCGAATAGTGTGAATGGCAAAATTCACCGACGGTGAAAAAGTGTCGGTGAAAAAAGCGCTCGTCTGACACATGCTTTAACCATACCTGTTAAATTTCGATTAGAATTACTAATTAATTAGATTATTTTTGGAAACAATTTGTGACTTAATGATTACGATTACAAAAAATTAGAAATAGTCTAAAATTATTCAAAAATTATTCAAAAATAATCCGAATACTCTAAAAGATTATTTTTGATTATTTTTGATTATTTGTGAGTAATTGTAATAATTTTAGATTATTTTTGTTTTTTATGTAATCGTAATCATTAAATAAATGTGGCAAATTCGAAAATAATCGTAATTTAATCATTAGTTTGACTTTTAAACAAAAAAAATCTAATTACTAATGATTATGATTACTAATTATTATTTAACGGGTATGCCTTTAACTAACTTTTTTTCTCATCCCTATCTTTAAATCTGAAGTACCAAAGCAAGCTGACAGCTCGGGAGCAGAGCTCCTACGTGAGAGCCAGTTCCGTGGTGGAGGAAGTCATTGGCGCCATTCGCACTGTGGTTGCCTTTGGCGGCGAACGTTCCGAGTCCACGCGTTATGATAATCTGCTCAAGCCCGCCTTGAAGGCGGGCAAGTGGAAGGGCGCCTTTTCGGGTCTCAGCGACACGGTGATGAAGGCCATGATGTTCATTGTGGGCGCTGGTGCCTTTTGGTATGGCGCTAATCTGATTCTACACGATCGTGGCGGCGATGTTGCTGCTGAGGATCGAGAGTATACACCTGCTGCGGTTATGATTGTCATCTCGGGCATTATTGTGGGCGCTAATCAATTGTCACGCACCTCTCCCTTTCTGGAGACCTTCGCCATGGCCCGAGGATCAGCGAGTGCCATTTACGATGTCATCGATCGTGTTTCCGCCATAGATCCGCTTTCCAAAGCGGGCAAAATTCTCAACTATGGACTGAAGGGCAGCATTGAATTTCGAGATGTTTTCTTTCAATATCCTGCCCGTAAGGATATTATAGTATTACGGGGTCTCAATGTGATCGTCAAGGCGGGTCAAACTGTCGCTTTAGTCGGTTCCTCGGGCTGTGGAAAGTCAACTTGTGTGCAGTTGCTGCAACGTTTCTATGATCCCGTCTTTGGCCAAGTTCTTTTGGATGGCGAGGATGTCCGGAAATATAATCTCAAGTGGTTGCGTTCCAATATCGCTGTGGTGGGTCAGGAACCAGTGTTGTTTCAGGGTACCATAGGTGCGTAGAATATATATTCTTTTCAACTTAAATATTTAATTCTTCAACTTTTGCAATTAGGTGAAAATATACGACATGGCAAGCCGGAGGCTACGCAGAAAGAAGTTGAGGATGCAGCCAAGGCAGCCAACGCCCACGATTTTATCATTGCTTTATATAATGTTGGTTCTATAAATCAACTTTGATTATTTCTTAATATGCTAATTTGAAAACACTTTAGGGCTACGACACACACATCAGCGAAAAGGGCGTACAATTATCCGGCGGACAGCGTCAGCGTATTGCCATAGCCAGAGCTCTTATACAAAGGCCTACAATACTTTTACTAGATGGTGAGTACACTCAGGAAATAATATTCCAAAACTCATTCTAAAACTACAGTAATCTTTTAAAAAATATAGTAAAAATTTGTATATAAAACAAAAACCATTTTGCGAGGTTTGCCTTTAGTGACGAAAGCGTCTATTAAAATCTAAAAGCTTCTAAAAAATAAAAGCTGTCTAAGTGGGAAATTTGGAAAGCAAGCGGAAGGAGGCGTAAAAGCTTAAAGTATTCTTGAACAGCATCAAAAACCGAAATGATATTGCCTCATCGACAGATTTTCCTAGATCTATGAGACTATAAGAGCTAGATACACCAAACTTGCTGTGTAGTTTTCATAACGAGACTATTTTAGAGCTTGATACGCTTCCTTTCGCTACGCAAATAAAAAAAAAGTTCTACGAATAACAAACAGGATCTCGCATAGCTGGGTTTATTCGACTTTAAACTACCCTACTAATTTAATTTATTATATTTCTTTTTTACTTTAAATATTTTCTTTTTTTTTTGTCTTTTTAATATGTATAGAACAAAAAGCAGTAGATACAATATATTTAAATAAATATTTCCTTCTCACAGAGGCCACCTCCGCTCTGGACTATCACTCCGAGAAACTGGTACAAGCTGCCTTGGATAAAGCCTGCAAGGGACGCACCACTTTGGTGGTTTCACATCGTTTATCTGCCATTCGACATGCCGATCAAATTGTCTACATGGACAATGGCAAGGCGGTGGAGCAGGGCAGCCACGAGGATCTCATGAAACTACAGGGTTATTACTACAAAATGGTCGCTGCCCATGAATACGATGAAAAAGCCGATGAATTGCTTAATGAAAGCGAAGAATTGCCCAAGGAACGCAAGAAATCCCATGATGTTCAGGAGCTTCCAAAAGCACTGAAAATGCTGGATAAAAACGGAGACTTCCAAATGAAGCGATTGAATGGTGACGTCAATCCATCCCAATCCATTGAGACGGAGAAGTCTAAGCAGACGAAGAGTAGTAGCTATCCACGTACTTTCGTTCGCATCTTGGGCTGGGCACGTCCCGAGTGGAGTTTCCTCATCATTGGCACCATTTGTGCCGGACTTTATGGCTGTGCCATGCCCGCCTTCTCCATTGTCCTTGCCGAGCTGTATGCCTCGCTGGCCGAGCCCACGGATGAAGCAGTGCTGGAACACAGCTCGTCCATGTCCATTGTCAGCGTGATCATTGGCATCTGTGCCGGCATCTTCTGCTTTGTGCAGACCTTCTTCTATAATCTGGCTGGAGTTTGGTTGACCTCACGTATGCGGTGAGTCAAATTGTAAACTCATTATCATAAGCATTAGCATTAGCATTAGCATTAGCATTAGCATTAGCATTAGCATTAGCATTAGCATTAGCATTAGCATTAGCATTAGCATTAGCATTAGCATTAGCATTAGCATTAGCATTAGCATTAGCATTAGCATTAGCATTAGCATAAGCATTAGCATTAGCATTAGCATTAGCATTAGCATTAGCATTAGCATTAGCATTAGCATTAGCATTAGCATTAGCATTAGCATTAGCATTAGCATTAGCATTAGCATTAGCATTAGCATTAGCATTAGCATTAGCATTATCATTATCAATATCATTATCATTATCATTATCATTAACATTATCATTATTATTATCTTTATCATACTTTTCCTCACTGTCCTTCCTTCTCAGCTCCAAGACCTTTGGCTCCATTATGAATCAGGAAATGGGTTGGTTCGATGAAAAGGAGAACAGCGTGGGAGCTCTCTCCGCTCGTTTGGCTGGCGATGCGGCCAGTGTACAGGGTGCCATTGGTTTTCCGCTCAGCAACATCATTCAAGCTCTTACCAATTTTATATGCAGCTTTTCCATCGCCTTTACCTATTCCTGGGAGTTGGCACTTGTCTGTCTGAGCACAGCACCGTTTATGATAGCCTCGATTGTGTTTGAGGCCAAGTTTAGTGAGAAATCGGCGATGAAGGAGAAAACGGTGCTGGAGGAAACGAGTCGCATTGCGACGGAAACAATTGCACAAATCCGAACTGTGGCCGCATTACGTAGAGAGGAGGAATTGATCAAGGTCTATGATGAGGAAGTGGAACGTTATCGTTTACAGATCAAAAGTCGCCTGAAGTGGAGGGGATTGGTCAACTCTCTGGGCATGACTTTGATGTTCTTTGGCTATGCTGTGACTTTGACCTATGGTGGATTCATGTGTGCAGAGGGAAGGATTAAGTTTGAAGTTATCATGAAGTGAGTTTAAGAAAAACCTTTTTAAGTTTTATGAAAAAAATTATGAAATTAGAGTTTCAGCTGATTTCTACCAAAACAAAAATGCGAAATTACTTTTTTTTTATTTTTTTTTAATACGAATTTCAAAAATAATTAATTATTTTCAATTTAAATTTAAGTTTTATAGCATTTGCAAATTTTAAAATTGAAAAAAAAATTATTTTCCAAATTTTTATTATGAAAATTGCAAAATAAAATTGAATTGAAAAAGCTTATAATGTCTCATAGGTAGATATCTACCTTGAAATACTTCATAGAAATATCTTTAAACTAAGCATATTATTTATTTTTAATTTTTATAACAATCTCTAATCATTAGAGATAATTTATATTGAATATTTATATTTTTTTTAAGCTAAATATTGTTTTTTTTTCCAATAGAATTGCCAACACAATGCTTTATGGCCTGTTCATCTTGGCCCAATCCTTGGCCTTTACGCCAGCCTTCAATGCGGCATTGCTGTCGGCAACTCGCATGTACGAAATGATAGATCGTCAGCCCCTCATACAATCTCCCAATATTGTCGAGCAGAATGGCAATCGTAATGGAATCTATAAGACGAATGTCTTGGACAAGGGTGTTAGCTATCGTGAGCTCAACTTTGCGTATCCATCAAGACCCGATCACTCCGTGTTACAGGACTTTAATCTGGATGTGTTGCAAGGTCAAACTGTGGCGCTTGTTGGTGCTTCCGGTTCCGGTAAATCAACGTGTGTACAGCTATTGATGAGATACTACGATCCAGATGAGGGCAAGATAGTAAGAGAACTTCTTTAATAACTGAATTAAATCTTGCATAATATTTAATTATTAACTCTTTCGTAGCTAATTGATCAGGAGAGCATACATCATGACATGGAGCTGAAAACTCTGCGTCGTCGCCTGGGAATTGTCTCGCAGGAGCCGTCGCTCTTTGAAAAAACGATTGCAGAGAATATCGGCTATGGAGATACTTCCCGGGATGTGCCGATGCAGCAGATCATCGAGGCAGCCAAAATGGCAAATGCTCATGATTTTATTATGGCACTGCCTGCCCAATATGAGACCATGTTGGGCGCCAAGGGAACACAGCTGTCGGGTGGCCAAAAGCAACGCATTGCCATTGCTCGGGCCATGGTGCGTAATCCCAAGATTCTGCTGCTGGATGAAGCCACCTCCGCTTTGGATATGCAGAGTGAAAGGGTAAGTCAACGTGGGAGATGAACAGAAATCTTTTAGAAACTTTTTATATGACAATTAATTCCAAAAATACCAAATTTTGAGTACAAAAATTGGTTGAACAAAACTAGCAGCATGTAAATTGGAACTAAAAATTACGAAACCAAAATTAAAAACAAGGGGGCTCCGCCCCCTGCTCGCTTCGCTCGCCTACCCCCGGCTCGCTTCGCTCGCGAGGAGGTGCGGCTACAGTCGAGTTTGCTCGACTGTAAGATACCCTGTGCCAGTTTCCAAAAAATAAAATATTGGTTATAATAGAATTAGTAATATGTATAAAGGCATTTAAAACATAAATAAATACATATTATATAGTAATCCAATTTTAACCAAATCTGGTCAAAATGTTTGGAACCATATTCTGCATATTCTGTCAGTTTGGTTCAGTTATCTCAAACAACAAAAACCTTTTTCATACTAAGACTTGATTTTCGACTCATCGTTCCTATGGCAGCTATATGATAGATATCTCAAACAACAAAAAGTTTTTCATACAAAGACTTGATTTTCGACTCATCGTTGCTATGGCAGCTATATGATATAGTGATCCGATTTCAAGCAAATTTGGTCAGAATGTATAAAGCTATCCCATAGGCATATTTTGTCAGTTTGGTTAAGATATCTCAAACAACAAAAAAGTTTTTCATACTAAGCCTTGATTTTCGTCTGATCGTTCCTATGGCAGCTATATGATATAGTGGTCCGATCCAAATTTAAAAACAAACTTGATCTGCGTCCGGTATCCAGCAACCTACATACCAAATTTGAAGTCTCTAGCTATTATAGTCTCTGAGATCGACGCGTTCAAACAGACGGACGGACAGACGGACAGACGGACAGACAGACGGACATGGCTCAATCGACTCGGCTGATGATGCTGATCAAGAATATATATACTTTATGGGGTCGGAGATGCTTCTTTCTGCCTGTTACATACATCACACAAATCTAATATACCCTTTTGACCATTTTCAATGGGCACAGGGTATAATTAGAAAATAAGGAAGTTTAAATTGGGAAAAAAATTTAGAAGGGCAAAAATTGCTTGAGAATTAATACAAAATTTTTTACAACATGTTGTAGCACATTTATTTAGAACTATTTTAACAGATATGATACTATGAGAACAGATAGAAAACTATTTTTTCCCTAACTCTACATATTATTTTGAATGTTTATAATTTATAAATTCTCTAAGTTATTTTTAAACCAAATTTTGTTTTCTTTGCATTTTATTCTAAGTGGTTATTTTCTTTGTTTCGTAAATTTTATTTTTCTGAATTTGGATGAGCTACCTTTTCAACATATTTATACTTTGCTTTACAGGTGGTGCAACAGGCCTTGGATTCGGCTTGCTCTGGACGCACCTGCATTGTCATTGCCCATCGTTTGTCCACAGTGCAGAATGCGAATATTATTTGTGTCATTCAAGCCGGACGCATTGTGGAACAGGGCACACATTCCCAGCTGCTGGTCAAGAATGGCATTTATGCCAAATTGTATCGAAGTCAATCAAAAACAAAATAAACGCTACCAAGTATGCAATAGAATTCATAGCAAATTTCGTTTTTTAAATTTCTTATTGTTTATTTAATTATTCTGTTATTATCTACAACAACTTAAATTAAACTTATATGCTAACTTCTAATACAACCTAGTCAAAAGGCTAGGTAATGTTGCTAATTAACTAACAAAGTTGCCTAGTGGCAAGGTCTATTGGGTGATGTCGCTTCAGTCTTCTTCTCTTATGGTGCGCACGCTTAGAAGTCGACGTGCGAGAGGGTTCATGTGGTTATCTAGACGCTGGATGTACTGCGCGGTCTGCTTTTGTAGGACATCCCCAATTTTAGGCACTCGCAGATCTTTTTCAATGTTTGCGGTCCTGACATACCAAGGAGCAGCGCTAATTAGGCGAAGCGTTTTGGCTTGCAGAATGCGGATTTTGCCCAGATGGGTTTTAGCAGTTATTCCGTATACTTGCAAGCCATATCGCCAGGAGGGAGTAATGCAGGTCTTGTACAGCTTCACCTTGTTGTCCAGAGATAGCCATTTGTTTGATAGGAGCCATCTTATTCTCTTGATCCGGTTTTTGAGAGTCCATATGATGCTGGACACATGCTTGGCAAACGTAAGGTGATGGTCCAAGTGTACTCCCAATTATTTGTAGCTGCTGAGATGCTCCAACCTCTGGCCCTGCAAGAAGACGCCTGAGCAGAGGCTCACGCGCAGAGCGTAGGTCACATTGGCGCACTTGCTTGTGTTGATTCCAATGTTCCAGCGTTTTGCCCATGCTTCAAAGCTGTGAAGGTGCTGCAGGATCTCTGGCTTCCGTGATGCGCCACAGCTCACTCAGCAGGCGCCATCTATGTGCAGCTGTCGGCAACTATGCAACATTTGTGCAACATAATTTTTCGGATGCCGAAAAGTATGCAATTTAATAACATTTCACATTTTTGGGCGCGCAAATTTGAATGGAATTTTCAAAAATTATTTAAAAATTAAATTAAAACAATTTAAAAAAGAAAACAAAATCCAAAATTCGGTAAATTAATTAACTTTATTTTAAAATTGGTTTGGTGTCGAAACTGAAAAAAAGCCAAAAAAAAAATTTAGAAATAAAAATAAAATTGAGAAAAAAAAGATGTCAGAAATTCGAGAAAAATTCAACAAAATTTCTGATATTTTTTTTAAAGCTCTAGCTCAAAAAACAATAAAGTTGACTTTTTCGGCCAAAAAAATTGTTCTCAAAAATTTCAGAAGAATTTGGACGTTTTTTGGGATTTTGCGGACCACTTTTATCACACTTATAACGAAGGTGCGTGTCTTCGCTAAGTTGCGTGTACAAATGTTGCATACTTTTAGGCTGCGCATAACAAATACACTCAATTAATATGTTGCATACTTTGTAGCTGCTAAATAATAGCATAAAATCAAATGATTCTGCGTTTTGTGCATTGTGTTTTCTCATAGAAAATAATAGCATACTTTTATGGGCATAATAATTTCAGTGACTTAAAATAAAAAAACCATTTTAATTTATTTAAAAAATTATTCTATTCAGCCCTGGATCATTTTTACTTGAAATAAAAAACACATTTTTTGAAATATTTATTCGTATATGAAATATTTATTTCATATTTCGTAGACAATTTAAAATTTATTCTTGCTCATTTTGGCCTTTATACAGAAATATATTTTTTAATATATATTATAAAGTATTAAAAACACATGTCGACTGCTGGGAATATCATGCCTAATACTTGTAGAAGAAGTCATTGATATTATAAGTATTTTGAAAAGCCTGAGTAAATTTCAGAATTCCTTCTTACTAAAAAGTTTATTACAATTTCTGAGAACTTTAAACATATTAACAAATATACATTGCACAATTTTCAGCAAATGTACATAAAGAAATAATGAGAAAAATGTGAAATTACTACAGATTATACAGGAGCTTGGATGTAAATAAATGGTATTTATTAAAAAAAAAATATATGTATATTGGAATAAACCTAAATAACAGAATTATTTTTATTTTTTTTTTATTTTTATAAAAGCTTAATGATAAATAATTGCATTTTGCGCATTTAAAATTAATCTCCTAACAAGTTTTGCCTACATGTTTTATCTTATCAGTAAATTTAAATACAAACAAATTTAAAGATATTTAAATATCCAAAATATACAATAACAAGTAATATTTAGATAGTACAACCATTTAATAGTAGCTAGGTAAATATGTAATAATACACTGCTAACAATAAATTTTAGATACTGAATTTATCTTATCTGTTTTATCACTATTTACTTGAGAGCAATGAATTTCTAACTGCTTGAAGACCAAACAATGTGTAGAGTTTAGTAACGCATTGCGCTTTAAATCGTACGTTGGTCTTTGATAAATTTATAGCACAATGAATATTCGTTTATTAAGTGCTTTAATGTTAAGCATATGCTTTCGTGAGTAATCTATTCTGACTTTATTAGCTTATCAATTAATCAACTAACAATTGACAGTGCTTAAATCTAATGGCGCACCAAATGTGAAAGTTTGTGATTTGGAAAGCAACTGCAAGAATGTGACTGAAACTAGCGCCATCTGTCTGTTCGAAGAGGAAACTAACTGTATACGCAAATTCGCATCCTTGTGTCATTTGTTAATTGCAGGTTGTCGCGAAACTAAAGGTAATTTCTCAGCGCATCTGCAGTTGAGAGATGAAATATCTTTTCTTTTAGCGTTTTGGGATTACAGTGACGTCTATTGCTTGTTGGATACATATTTATGCGAGGAATCGCCCTCGAACGAGCGTTGGACTATTTTCTATGGTCACGGGAAGGTTGAAAACGAGTAGGAAAGCTAGAGTCAAGCTGCTCGACTGTTTGATGCCCAGTATCTAAATCGTTGCGACATTCGATTTAATTTAAAAAATTAGTTTAGTTAAAAAAAATTTGTAGAAAAGATAAACAATTAAATTATTAAATACCTCCAAGCATGAATTTTTTATGTTCTTAGTTATCAGACAATTATTTAAAATTATTTAAAATTTTATATTCGAATATTTTCGAATAATATATTTTACATTATTTTATTTTATTGACTGGTTTTAAAATTTAAAAACTTTTTTGTGTGATATTTACAACAACTTAAGAGAAAAGTGTTATTAACTAAAAATAAATTAAAAAATGTAACCAATTTTTTTTTTTTGTAATATTTTTAGACAAATAAAAAGCAAATTAAAATCAAAGTTTTTTGAACAATAAACATACTAAAAAAATTATATTTAAATTTTGAACTTGAGCAATGTCACCAAATTTAGTTGCTCCAAGTTTTATAGTAACTGAGCTACACAAACTCATAAACCCTGTGTACTCTTTAAATACTGGGCAAATAAAGTATTGCAGACGGTCAGTCAGACGATCAATTAAGTCAGCTGAAATAATTTTCGTCTCGTCTGTCACCAATGACGTCAAACGTATTTGCCCAAATTATCAGATTTGGCGTGAGACACAATGACGCCTCGAGCCCCTTTTTTTGGCATTACGCTTTAACATTTCGTTTCGCTTGGGTTGTAAGTCAAAAGCTGGTCTACTCAATGGGCTGATACTATAAAATCTATGAATTCTTCTACAACTTTTGCAGTTTATCAGATAAAAGCAACTGAAACAAACGGGGATTTTTATTTTGTAATGTGCCTTACACTAATTTTTATTGGTTAGTCTATTTGATTAAAAATATTACCATGATTACTATAGACTAATATATATTTTACAGCAGTTTGTTTGGGCATGGTTGCCAGTCAACCTTTGACCTCAACGGAGCAGAATTTGAAGAAGCTGCAAGAGAAATTATATAAACAATGGCCGGGAGTAACAGATGAACGTTTAGCCGATGCTGAATTGGATAATGCCTATGATTTGTTCAAGCCTAAGACCAAAAAACCTACATCTAACAACTTTATAAAAACTGTCAATCAAATCATGACTAAAGAATTGTATACGATGCATGTTTTAAGTAACTTTTAAGTAACTTTTTGAAAAGTTTAAAATAAAACAATTATTTTGGAGAAACGTGCAATAAGTTGGTTCCTATTGAATTCCGTCAAAGATCACGTAGATCGTCTGGCATTTGTCTGAGACACTTATAAAGCTTCCGATTCGTTCAGTTGCAATTCAGTTGATTTTGAAGTCAAGTCTCAACAATGTTTCTGGCCAAGTTCTTATCAGTCTTTCTTGTCTGTTGTGCGCTTGGTATGTTCAACAATATTTTAATAAAAATATAAATTAAAATCAAGCAAACTTTTTTTTAGCACAAGGACATCCCTTGGACGATTTTAGCAGTGAAGATGATCGTATTAATGAAATAAGATCGGATCTCGATCCATTTATTAAACCATTTATTCCCAATGTCGAGCGTATTTTTGGCAGTGCCGAAGTCCAAACTCCAATGAATCGCGACGGAAACATGTCGAATAAAATAAACAGAAATGCTGGAGAAACTACCAAGAGTTCCAAACATGCTCACGGCATGATCACATCGATGCTGAGCTTTGTCAGTAGCGTACTTAACTTTGGCAAGACAATGATACGCAATGAATAGTAAAGTTATTTTAAGATTGATTAATTAAATGTTGTTAATAAATTTAATAGATAAATTGCTTCATTTATTGACTCTTGAGGGAGTTAAAACCAAGTGCAAATCAGCTCTTGGATTAAAAAATCTGTGTATTGATAAAAAGAAAGTTGAAGATTTTTAAGATAAAAATAAAAAAAGGTTCGAAAACCAAAAAGTTTTAAAAAATAAAGATAACAACTTCATTGTAAGGCAATAAATTTTATTATTTTTTAACTGAAAGTTGGATTTTTAAAAAAAAAATTTAGAACAAAACCTTACAATTTTTATTTTTGATCACTAAATTTTAAATAATATCTATTTCATTTAATTTACAAGCTTTGACATTGTAAAGCAATTAGTCAAAAACTTGGTTTACGTTATTTAAATTTGTTAATTTTCTTTACAAGTTAGCTTCAAGTATTGTATGTCAATTAGCAAGCTCTTGTTTTTGAACAACTAACAAACCTGATTTTTAAACCGTTTGCTACAGGTATTAATAATAATAATTATTTTGGATATCAACATAAGGTTACATGTGAAAAATTGCCAAATTGTAGAAACTTAAACAGAAATTGAATGCAATTAATAGTTTCTTAAAAGCAATTGAATTGATTGTGCAACATGCAACACGACTCCAACAACAAGTTGTTGTGGCAGCCACCTGAGGCACAAGGTTACATATGTCTCGCACTTTTGTTTTCCTACTTCAGCTCTTCGAATATCGTAAAAATCTAAGCAACCAATTAATTGAATGACAAACAAAAGTTTTAATTAGCATCCAGCTAAAAATTGTATTTTATACATAGAAACTTATACAGAGATTACAGGTATGCACAGGTACATAAGTATTAGCTAGTAAGTATATATATTTAATTGCTTAACTAATTCGCCTCGAGTAAATGATATTTAAACATTTTGTTAAGTGAATTCATGTTCTGGGACAGCTCATTGCAGACACGCACAACGCAGCCTAAATGGATAATGATAATGTGATAAATCAGATTGAAATACAGATACAGATACATAATTTATCAGACTGCCACACTAACCCACTAGATATTTGATCACTTTCAGCAGCACCATGACAAAAACAATTGCGTCGATGCACACGCGACGAGACTTAGAACCAAATTGAACGCCAAATCAAAAACACAACTGCGAATAAATAAATGAGACGACGTGCGATCAGCTGAACGACGACGACGCCAACGTTAACGTCAACGCTGACTGCGCTGCACAGTGGCTCAGCAACGAAATATATTGAGCCAAAATGTAAAATAAGTAAATATGTCACTAGCTAAATACTGGAAGGCTTAGGGGCGTTTTTTCAATGTATATACATTAGAGTGGGTCAATTTGTATGGAGCAAAAATAAATTTTTTTCGATTTCAAGCGGTTGTCAAAATCGTAATCTACGACGAATTCTAAGAAGATTTGCCCAAGAAACCATGGGTCTAAAGTCAAAATCGAGCTTCCGATTTTTAGCGTGAAATATGGGAATTCGTATGAAAAGTCAAAAATTATCATAATTTCTCGTTAAAAATCGGAAGCTTGATTTTGACTTTAGACCCATTGTTTCTTGGGCAAATCTTCTTAGAATTCGTCGAAGATTATGATTTTGACAACCGCTTAAAATCGAAAAAATTGACCCACTCTAATATACATACATATAAACTGTATCTAAGATAAAGTTTAAAATTTGACAGTAATTTCTATACATTTTACGTCAAAATATATTTTCAATAGTTATCAAACACCTTATTTAGACATTGAAAAAACGGGCCTTAAAGTTTTAAGTAAATAAGGATCTTAAAAAATTTGTGAAAATTAGGAAAAAAGTGTTAGAATAGTCATTTTTAGCAATTTTCAAAAAATCAAAAAATATCGAAAAGATTTTTGAACACTTTTTTCTGCAGTCACTCTTAGAATTGTTTGAAAAATTATGCATCAAAATATATTTTTTTTTGAAGCGAGGATAAAAGTTGAAAAAGTAGACGTTCACGAAAATTAGAATTTTTCAATGGGTACTTAATGGGTTAAGGAAATTTTGCATCATTCAAACGGAATTTACACGACCTTTCCAAATTTATATTTTTTTACTATGAAGACTTGACTTACAATAGCTATTAAAATAAAAGAAAGGGTGTACTTAGAGATATGCGAGTGAGTGTATGTCTACAATATATTGAAATGAAACAAATAAATAAACTTTTAATAATAGTGACAATTAAGTAAACTATAATTAATTTAAATAAGAACATTTTATAAATAATTTTGTTATTTTATATACATTTTAATTAACATACATAAATTCCTTATAGTAACTAAAGACTATGGCCCATCGACTCCTTTTTTATATACTTTTATGATTTACATACATTTTTGCTGCCCCTTAAACCACTGTGCGAAGCCAGCATACATGTTAAATCAAGAACTTCTTGTTGATGTTGCAATCTATCTATCATATGTGAAAATCTAAACACATACATGTGTAGACATGTGTGTGTGTGCATATGCATTAATCAAATGCATTTACATATTTTCGGCAAAGCAGTTTAACGTTCATTTGCGTGAATGGCAAGAGAAACAGCATCAACTTTAGCATCGACGGCGACGCCGACGCCGACGTCAACAACAACAACAGCAACAACTAAAACGACAAGCAGTAAACGCTGCTTGTTACGTCATCAGAACTCGTTTGCATCCATCGAGCGGCGCCTGCACAGTGTGATTGCCGCACAATAAACGAGCCGAAATTGAGGCCAAAAACCGTTGACTGTCATAGCCGACTTTATCAGGGCGATTATTTTATTTTTTTAGTTTTGTTGTTTTTGTTTTTGTCATTGCAAGATTTCCATTGGCTGCTTACCAACCAGTTTCCTCTATAGAACCAGGCTGCGACTGCACACATACATATGTATGTATGTATGTTTGTACGTTGTCAACAAGTTGCCACTGCGCTGCGTCGCGTCGCTGCAACTGCGCTGTCGATGCATTGATCGTGAATTTTACAGTTTTTTTCGTTTTGATCGTGATTTTCAAAGCAATTCACTGGCAGCTTTAACAGCCAGCTAGTTTCTTTGGTGTCTTTTTAATAGCTCTAGCAATAAACTTCAAGTTGTGGTTTTTTTTTTAATTTTTTGGTGATTGTAGGTTGAGTTTCGTTTCGAATTTGGTCAAGCTTCAGCGAGAATTGAGTATTTAAACCGTTATTCACCTTCAGCACAGTTATTTCGCACAAACAAACAATATTTCAGCAACTTTAGCTAATGTATAAAGAACTACTTAGCATTAACTATACTTTAAATCACAACTACTTCGTTTAAATATAACTTAATTTAACTTATTAAACGATGTGTAAAATCGCGCACAACTTTTTCATTTGGCGTAAAATTCGATAACTAGCGTGTATCGATTTACGATTTTATCGATTTACAGGATCTGTTTATTTGCCGACTGTTATTAACATAATTTTAACACTGCTCATTAACAGGCACTCCTCATAAAAGAAGCAATTTACTTGTTTTAGATTTTAGATTTTCTGCAATCAAATTAATTACCACGATATAAAAAGATATTTTTTCAATTACTGGCCAAATGTTGATCTAAACTGGCGACATTACAGCTGAAGCGTTCGCTAAATGTCAAACATACTATTGTAATTCATAATAAACATTAAGTTAACGGTTAATATCCAAGAGATAAATAAGACTCACTCTCTTGTGCAATATGATTGTGTGAGCAAGCAAGCAGTCTGTCTGTTTCTTACTCAATTGCAAACAAAACAAAGCCGGCCGGCATTTTGCAGCACAGAGCAAGAGAGCAGCGCGTTGAGAGAGTCCAAGAGAGAGAGAGAGAGCGAAAGAAACTGGAAATGAACGAACAACGCAAGCAAAACAAACGCGATGGAAAGCGTTATCTTCGCCGCCGACTCTCAGCTGAGCGATGAAGTAATAAATGGGACGGGATCGCCGGCAGCCGACAGCCGACGGACGATCGGTTCGTGTGAGCCGAACAGCCGACGACGAATCCATCAGTTTTAAGTGCAGACACATTTGTGTCTTAATCTTTTTTTTTTTTGGGGTACCGAGGAAAACTTCTCGCTGCATGAAGTTCAGTTGCTCGCGACGAGCCATCCAGTGCGGTTGGATGGGCTCTGAAAAATAAATAAGAAAAGAATCGAAAACAAATCAAGTGAAATAAGAACAGTGGCAAAGATAAGAAAGTGGAATACATAAAGAGTGTGAACCGGAAGTGAGATTAAAAAAGGACATTTGTTCAGTGTGTGTGAGTGTTGGGTGCACAATGGGGCTACGTGTGGGCGTGGGCGTGGCACTGTGCCTGCTCGTCGCACTCTGCAATGCCGAACTGACGCCGCCATATTTCAATCTGGCCACGGGCCGCAAGATTCATGCAACTGCCACATGTGGCGAGGACACCGACGGACCGGAACTCTATTGCAAACTCGTGGGCGCAAATACGGAAAATGATCATATTGACTATTCGGTTATTCAAGGACAGGTAGGATACAGATACAGATTGAGATACAAAATTTATACATTTTTTATTAGTTTTTCAAATTTACAAAATTAATAACAAATTACAAATGAACGATTGAAATTTAAAGCAATATTTTATTTGGAATTTAAATGTTCTAACTGGAAGCTCACTGGAATATTCCTTTACTTCAGTCAATCTAATTTCCAGTATACTGGAAGTTCACTGGAATATTCCTTTACTTCAGTCTTTCCAATTTCCAGTATACTGGAAGCTCACTGGAATATTCCTTTACTTCATTCATTCTAATTTCCAGTATACACACACGCACAAAATTAATGCCACATGTGTTGAACATTCAAATTTGAAAACTATTTTTAAACAGAAAACTAAAGTTTTAGTTTTTGAAATTTCCAAAATAAATAAAAAAAATTATAAATTAACGATTAAAATTTAAAGTAATATTTTATTTGAAATTTAAAAGCTCAAACTGGAAGTTCACTGGAATATTCCTTTACTTCATTCATATTCTAATTTCCAGTATACTGGAAGTTCACTTGAATATTCCTTTACTTCATTCACATTCTAGTTTCCAGTATACACACACGCACACAAAATTAATGCCACATGTGTTGAACATTCAAATTTGAAAACTATTTTTAGACGAAAAACTAAAGTTTCACATGTTCTGTTTTTTTTAGGTCTGCGATTATTGTGATCCCAACAGTCCGGATAAGAATCATCCGCCGGAGAATGCCATTGACGGCACCGAGGCCTGGTGGCAGAGTCCGCCCTTGTCCCGAGGCATGAAATTCAATGAAGTCAATTTGACCATCAACTTCGAACAGGTAAACAGAGAGAAAAACGAAAAACGAAAGAAAGAAAGGTGTAGCCCAAAAAAAAAACACAAAAAAAGGGAGACAACAAAAAATCAAGTCAATGCAATATGTTCCTATGGGTTCTGGCTTCAAAACAAGTTGAGACAGGCACATTTAGGGCCAGACAGGCTCGTTAAATTAACGTTTTTAATGCGTTTTCATTTCAATTTCGACGTCTCCAACATCGACGACGACGACGCAGCGAAAAATCTTGCTGAGCTGTTGAATTGTTCTGCTTCTGCTTCTTCTTCTTCTGCTTGCTTGTTCCCTTTGGAGTTGCGGGTTATCAGTTCTGTGAATGTACAGTGCTGGGAAAAATAATAGAAACGAAGTTAAATTGAAATTTCGAACAAATTTTGAATAATATATGAAAAAACTGCGCATGAATATAGAATCTCGTTGTTTTGGTTTATTGTGAAAGGCTTTAAGTAGAAAAAAAAAAAATTTTAAAAATACAAAAATAAAGGTTTTAAGTACAAATTATGAAACTGATTATTTTTTCCGAGACTATTTTAAAAAAAGAGTTATGAATGCTAATTTTAAAAAACAAAAATAAAAGTTAAAGTAAATATCTTTTGAACCAAAAAATAATAGAAATCATAAAAAAAAACTAAGAATAGTATTTTTATTTTATAAATGGTATTTGTTTGTATTCTTATGATTTCTAGTAATTTTTTTAGTTTTTGGTTCAAAAGATATTCATTTAAACTTTTTTTTTATTTTTAAAATAAAAGTTACGAAATAACTCTTATTTGCAACTTTTTAAATAAAAATCAAAAATAACTCTTATTTTTTATTTTTATTGAAAAAACAGAAATAAGTCTTATTTCACAATTTTTAATTAGAAATTGAATTTTAATGATTATTTTTGACTTTTTAAATCAATATTCAAAATATTTGTTATTTCGTAACTTTAAAATACAAATTTGAATACAAATACCGAAAAAAAATATGGTTTCTATTATTTTTTCCATCACTGTATGTGCTTGTATGGGTTGTCTCAGTTTACAAGCTCGCTTAGAAACCGTCGCAGAGCATTGACATTTTTTTTTGTTGTTTGTTTCATTTTTTTTCATTTCTTTCAATGCGATAAGCAGCTGAATATGTCGGAATCAAGAAATATTCTTCTTATTATTGCCTTCATCCAGCATGCTCCACACTGATAGCAGACAGTTGAAACTACACACACTTTATATACAACATTTATTCAGAGTCCACACACTTATCATTTAAATATTCTATAATAAAAAACACTTTTGGGGTCACCCGTTGTCGTCGTCTTATCGCACTTGCAACGGAAACACTCGGATTGTAAGGCTTTTAAAACTATCAAAATTATAGCATTTAGTCGTATACATATGAGTACATATACTTATTTCTACTTGAATTACTTGAGGGAATGAAATGAGATCATCCAACATATGAAAATGCAACGACTGCACATAATTCCCAAGTGAAAACGAGCTGCAGTATTAATAGATTGCTTACGACAGCTAGAAAAAAATTAGCTGTAAAGATTCATACAAGATTTTTAAGATAAATCCGTGTAAGATATGATAACTTTATTATATCTGGCGAGCCTAAGATAGTTAAAAAGCTATTTTTCAAAGGTAATTCAGCTTAAGATTAATATATAATAATATATTTAAGAGGAATGTTATATACAGTCGAACTTCCCTAACTCGAATCACCATTATCCACGAAAAAAGTTCGAGTTAGGGAGACTTCGAGTTAGGGAATTTTTTTTTTAGTTTTTTAAATGAAACTACAATTTCATTCATTCATAAATACATTTCAAATTGCAAACTTTTCTTGTTATTTTCAACAAAAAAAATTCAGTTTGTTCAAGACCTGTCGATATTCTCAAAAATAGGTTTTATCGTTCTTTTGCTGTATCCAGAAGACGTTTCCAAATCAAATGACATAATTAATTTTCCATTTTTTAATATAATTTAAACTGGTCCACTTTTCAATTTCTTAGCAAATAAGTTTAAAAATTTCTTAAAGAGATAAAAATTTGAATACACGTGCTGGTGCCATGATAAATATTATTGAGCTGGTGCGCTGACAAAGAAGTACATTTTGAACATCTTTACTATAGCAATTTCACAAGCCTAAAAAATTTTTGATGCAATATTTTATCATATTACATCACCATATGTTAATGTACATCAATATTACGTATCCAAACGATCCGTTAACAAAAGCATAAAGCAGAAAAGAAAAAAAATTCAAACTTTATTGGAGATTTTCCCGAAAAATTCGACTTACAGAAGTACGGGCCAATATTTTTGTTCGAGTTAGGGAGAAATTCGAGTTAGGGAAGTTCGAGTTAGGGAAGTAGAATTGTATGGAATTTGCCTAGTAAACGCTATTGCCACTCGATTTTGTTCGAGTTAGAGAAACTTCGAGTTAGGGAAGTTCGAGTTAGGGAAGTTCGACTGTATTTCTAATATCTTGCGAGAATAAGATAGTTACAAAGCTTTTTTATACATTTTGTATTAATAATTGTAAAGTTAGAAAGATTTTCTTTCCAACATTTCCATTAAAATATCTTCATATATCTAGAGAAGCTCTTTCATCTACAGATCTTTATTTCTAAAGATGGTAGTTAGGGAATGAATTAAGGAATCATTCATTCTCAAATTTTTTGAATTTCGTCCACAACTAAAAATCAATGAAATAAATTCCTTAAGTCTTTTAAATTGAACAACCGCAAAACTACATATGTTTGCGCAAAAAATAAAAAATCCCAAACAGTATCTCGAGTATACAATCTGAGATACACACAAAGTGACTATGTGAATATACATATGTATACACAATGTTTGGTTCGTTTTCAATTGAATTCAAATTGAAGAGCAAACAGAAAACTGAAGAAGAAAAAAAAACAAAAAATAAACAAACATTCAGCGAACGCAGATAAATTTAGTACATTAGAGGAGAGCATGGAGTTAATTCTCTTCAATGATCTCATGCAACCTCAGTAGATACACAAACACACAAACACACACACATATTTACACAACTATGCACATAAACACAAACACCAAGCCAAATAAACCATGTGTATATGGTGTGTGTGCGATACGCTAATAAATTTTTATGAAATTGTGCTTTTGAACAGGCTAATTTTTGGTTCCATAAAAGAAAATCTATTACGGGCAGTCAATAAAAGAGTTGAAGTTAGAAAAAACTTTAAAAGTATAAACAAATTTGGAAAAAATTGATAATGATGTGATTTTAAGTATAAAAAAAACCTACTTGAAAAAAGAGTTGTTTGTAGGAAAGTTCTAAAAAAATTTATAAAAATAGAGTACATAAGACAAAGCCAGAAAAAGATTTCCTTATTTCAACTTATCTGTAAGGCTAGAGATAAGAATTGAACTTAAACGAAAAATATTGAGACAACATGTAAGAGATTATGCTATGAATTACAGATAAAGAATCGTTTAATGCAGCGGTGGGCACGTAGTGGCTCCGGGAGCAGCGACTGCTCCCAACTATTTTTCTGCCTACTGTTGTAGTTGCGCCCACTGCTGGTTTAATGCATAGAATGATTCAATATTTTATCTCAAATTTTTTTGGAAATTTAAACAGAAACTTTAAAATAAAAAAGATTCAGAAATATTTCACAGAATAAAACCAAAAACTTATTTGTTTCAGAAAAAAGAGTCTTAAGTTAAATATTTAAGAAAGAATTAACAAAATTGTATTCTTCTGCAGAAGTAAAACATTTATGAACCTTAAAGTTCAAAGCCAGAACTTATTTCTTATTTGGTTATTTTATTTCAATATCAACTATCTACATACATATAGAACAAAAAAATAACCAGTAAAAATTCCGAAAAATGAACAAAATATTATGTACAAATATCAAATTAATTAGCACTTACATAAATATTCCATTCCATTCCATCTCAATAGGAATTCCATGTCGCCTACCTGTTTATACGCATGGGTAACTCGCCACGTCCGGGTCTCTGGACGCTGGAAAAGTCCTCGGATTATGGCAAGACCTGGACACCCTGGCAGCATTTCTCCGACACGCCCGTCGATTGTGAGACCTACTTTGGCAAGGACACGTATAAACCGATAACCAAGGACGACGATGTCATTTGCACCACGGAATACTCAAAGATTGTGCCGCTGGAGAATGGCGAGATACCTGTGATGCTGCTGAACGGACGTCCCTCGTCGACCAACTACTTCAACTCGTCGGTGCTGCAGGAATGGACGCGTGCCACAAATGTGCGAATCCGCTTGTTGCGCACCAAGAATCTGTTGGGTCACTTGATGTCCGTGGCACGACAGGATCCGACGGTGACGCGTCGTTACTTCTACTCGATCAAGGACATCTCGATCGGTGGTAGATGCATGTGCAATGGACACGCCGACACCTGCGATGTCAAGGATCCCAACAGTCCGGTTCGCATCCTCGCCTGTCGCTGCCAGCATCAGACCTGCGGCATTCAGTGCAACCAGTGCTGTCCCGGCTTCGAGCAGAAAAAGTGGCGTCAGAACACAAATGCGCGTCCTTTCAACTGCGAACGTAAGTCATGAAGTTTCTGCTTATTTTAAAGTCTTTTTTGAAACATCCAAATAATTATTTTGAATCTGCAAAAATCTAAAAAAAATTATTTTTGGTGACAAGATAAACTATTCTTTTTAAATTGAATCATAAATCCTATTTTCTTAGTCTTAAAACTCGAATTTTCACTTTGTATCATCAAATTATAGTTTTTATTATATAATAAAAAAAATGTTAATTTAAATTTATAAAAGTATACAAGTTTTTGCCTTTTTTAAGTCTTTTTTGAAACCACAGAAAAATTATTTTGAGTCTGCAAAAATCTAAAAAAAAATTATTTTTGACGGCAACAACAACACACAAAGGGCTAGATCAGCTTCACAGCTATTTTTTCACTTTTGAGACCTAAAATTCACAACTGGTTTTGGCTTCTCAAAAGTGACATTAGGCTGAGATCGCTGGTCAAGTCAGCAAACGGTACTGATGATAGAGATTGGCATCTCTTGAAACAGCTGTATACCGAGCCATGCTCCTTGCATTTTTGGCAAGTGTTTTGTGTGTTGTTGTTTGTTGGTGTCTTATAGACATTACTTGACCTCAAGTTAACTAAAACTTACTTCTATTATTTTTGGAAACATGATAAACTTTTATTTTTAAATTGAATCATAAATCCTATTTTCTTAATCTTAAAACTTTAATTTTCGCTTTGTATCATCATATTACATTTTTTAATTTATAATAAAAAAAATTTTAATTTAAATTTATAAAAAAGAATTTTATAAACCTACCAAAATATAAAAAAAATACCAAAAGTTCTAAAATATTTTGGTATTTTATATATGAGAATTCAATTTTTAAATTCGATTTTTGTTATAAAAATATTTGTTTGTAAAAATTTTTTTTTTTAAATTTTAATTATTTAAATTAAAAACCTACTTTTATTTTTACCTTTTAGAAAATTACCAAAATACCAAAAATCCTAAAATATTGTGGTATTTTTAATATGAGCATTTAATTTTAAACTCAATTTTAATTTTAAAAATAATTAATTGGTAAAAGGAAAAAAATGTTTTAATTTTTAATTTGAAAACTTAAAACTAACTATTATTTTTAGATTTAAAATTAAAGAAAACATAGATTTACTAAAATCAAAAAAAATTATTTTCCTTTCAAAATTAATACTTTACAATATTAAAAATTTTAATTTAAAATCATAAAGATTCCGGGTATTTTTTCTTAAACTTTCCTCTCCATTTACAGCCTGCAATTGCCATGGCCACAGCAACGAGTGCAAGTACGATGAGGAAGTGAATCGCAAGGGTCTCTCCCTGGACATCCACGGACACTACGATGGCGGCGGCGTCTGTCAGAATTGTCAGCACAACACCGAAGGCACCAATTGCAACAAGTGCAAGCCCAAATACTATCGTCCCCGTGGCAAATATTGGAATGAAACCGATGTCTGCAGTCGTAAGTTTGATAACTCAAGTTTATTGCTTAGCAGAAATTAAATTTTTGTTGCTTCTTTGCAGCCTGCAATTGCGATCTGTTCTACTCCACGGGACACTGCGAGGAGGAGACGGGCAAGTGCGAGTGCCGTGCCGCCTTCCAGCCACCCAACTGTGACTCCTGTGCCTATGGGTAAGGCTTCTTTTCGAAGTGCTTAGGCCAGAAAAATCTGCAAACTTTCTACGAAATATTACAGACCTGATTGGGTTTTTAAAGCGGCATCTTTGCTGTTAAAGAGCGCCGTAAATGTTTCTCACTTTATCTCTACATAATTTTTGTTTATAATGCATTTTAAAATGTGGATCTATGCTCCTGAAAGTGTAACATGTTCTCTATCCAAATTTTTCTCGGTTTTTTTTTTTTTTTTATTACTATAACTTCTCTAGTAATTTCCTCACTTTTTTCCTATTTTAGTTTGTTTTTAAGGTCAATCTTGGGAATCTCCGCTTCTTAAACTGTGAAATCTTTTTTGTTATATCAGAATTGTTCCCTGACTATTTACGCTCTTTTTCAGAATACTTGTCTGATTTCTCCAGAATTTTTCTCACCATTTCCTCTATTTAAGTTAATTTTTAAAGTCAATCTAGTAATCCTCTTCTATTCTTCTGAAACTATGATTTTTTCCTTTCTTATAGCAGAATTTTTTACCATAATTTTATGAATTCTCAGCTGATTTCTTCAGAATTTTCCTTGTTTTTTTTCTCTCTTCTAATTCATTTTTTAAGTCAGTCCTGTTATCCACTTCAAATGGTTATCTATTTTCTTAAACTATGACTACTATATATCTGACTATAACTATAACAAAGTCTGAATTTTTCCCTGGCTTTCAACCCTCTTTTTTTTAATTCTTTACTGATTTCTTCAGAATCTTCCTCGCTTTTACACCTTTTTAAGTTCATTTTTGAACTTACTTATATCCGAATTTTTCCCTGGTTCCTTAGCTTCTTTTTTAAATTCTCTGCTGACTTTTACGCAATTTTCTGAGCTTTTTCCTTCCCTTTAGTTAATTTTTAAAGCAAATTCCTTAATCCTCTTTTAAGAGGTATCAATGCTTGTAAAACTTTTTTATGATATTTTTCCACCAACTTTTTACCATCTTTTTCTGAATTCTCTGCCGATTATTACTCAATATTCATCAATATTTTTCCCTTCTTTTATACGAATTTTCCACCAACTTTTTACCATCTTTTTTGGAGTTCTCTGCTGATTTTTAAACAATATTCATCAATTTATTTGCCCTACTTTTCTGAATTCTCTGCTGAACTTGCACAGTTGTTATTACATTTATCACAAGTTTATTTCACTTTTAAATCTATTTTTCTAATCCCATTCATCTTCCTTTGCAGCTACTACAACTATCCGCAGTGCCGTGAGTGCGAGTGTTATCTGAATGGCACCAATGGCTACAACTGCGAGGCTGTCAACGGCATCTGTCCCTGCAAGACAAACTTTGCTGGCGCCCTGTGCAAGGAGTGTGCCGAGTCCTACTATGGTTTTCCCGAGTGCAAGGCCTGTCAGTGCAATCAACTGGGCTCCATCAACAACGATTGCGATGTGGTTTCCGGCAACTGCACCTGTCTCAGCAACTGGGGTGGTGCTCAGTGCGAGCGCTGCAAGGATGGTTACTACAACGAGCCAACTTGCTCCTGTAAGTATTCCATATATTCGATATTAATCATAGTTGTTAATTTTGCCCTTTTTTGCAGATTGCGACTGTGATCATCAGGGCACCGAGTCGGAGATTTGCAATAAGCAGACGGGTCAGTGCATCTGCCGTGAAGGATTTGGTGGACCACGCTGCGATCGCTGCCTGCCTGGATACTACAATTATCCCTCGTGCCAGCCTTGTAATTGCTCCACCACCGGCAGCTCGGCCAGCACCTGTGACAACACCGGCAAATGCAACTGTCTGATTAATTACTCTGGCAAACTGTGCAACATGTGCAGCGCTGGTTTCTACAACTATCCGGATTGCTTGCGTGAGTGGAATGGGAATTTTAGTAGAGATTTTAGCATTCCTCAGTGCTTAATAACCTACTGAACAATTGGAAATAATATTCGATTGTTGGTCGTGTATTTGAACCCAATTCAGAAGCTTTTATTCCCTTGCAAAATATAATAAAATTTAATTATAATAGGAAACATTATAGGAAACGTGGCAGAACTTATAGAGTATATATATTACCAGGACGTACTAAGTTGAGACGTCTATTTTTATTATGCTCCTGCGCAATCTAGTCGCTCTGTTTGAAAGCTTTTCTTATAAACCTTGATGCAATTCCGTATCTTAGAATATATTAGAAAACATAAAACATATTAAAAAAACGTATGGATCGGCTTTTAGTTTTATATGCCTGCTATAGGAATTATCAGTCTAATATCAACCTTTAGTGTTAAAAACATTTATGGTTTTTGAGAAAAATCAACCAAGCTCACAGATTGTGTTTTTGGTATTGTTCTATATATTCCAACCAAATTCGGTTCTAATCTGTTCCCTATATCATATAGAAAGTACATTTTAGTATGTACATTTTTGATGGTTCTTAAGTTATTTCAATCAATCAATCTATCTATACATGCATGTATCTTTCAGCTATGTATAATATCTATCAATCATATAGTATCTATTGATCATATAGTTATCGAAAGAAAATGTTGAAAATTTTATTTTTTGAATGAAAATATTTTTTTTTTTCAAGATATTTTTTTTTTTATAAAATAAAAACCAATTTTTTTAGTAAAAAAATTATTTAATGCTTCCCATTAGTAATATTTAAAAAAGGCTAAAGTGATTTGCAAAGATAAGTATAATAAATTCGGATTGTATAGAAATTTTTTGTGTCTAATTTTTTTCCTTCAATAAGAGTCAATTTCTTCCTGAGTTAAGTTCCTTCTCTGACTATATTAATAGTGATTTAATCTTTTACAGCCTGCAACTGCGATGAGCACGGCTCCGAGGGCGTTACCTGCAATGAGGATGGCTGCTTCTGGTAAACAACTCCACCCTGGGCTCGCATGTAAATCATCTTTAAAATGTTTACTCCCTTTTCCAGTAAGCCCAATTTCGATGGTCGCCAGTGCGAGAGATGCAAGGAATCGTTCTACAACTTCCCCTCGTGCGAGGACTGCAATTGTGATCCCGCTGGTGTCATCGATCAGTTTGCCGGCTGTGGTTCAGTGCCAGTTGGTGAACTCTGCAAGTGCAAGGAGCGTGTGACGGGCAGGATTTGTAATGAGTGCAAACAGCTCTATTGGAATCTGACCATTAGCAATCCGGAGGGTTGCCAGGAATGTGATTGCTTCATAGATGGTACCATCTCGGGCTTGGACACTTGTGCCTCCAAGTCGGGCAATTGCCATTGCAAACCGCACACGACGGGACGACGTTGTAATGAGTGCCGAGATGGCACCTTTGATCTGGATGGTTCCTCGTTGTTTGGCTGCAAGGATTGTAGCTGTGATGTCGGCGGTGCCTGGAAGAGCGAATGCGACAAGGTTACCGGCCAGTGCAAGTGTCATCCGCGCATCAATGGACGTGCCTGCACCCAACCCCTAACTACACACTATTTCCCCACTCTGCATCAGTTCCAATACGAGTACGAGGATGGCTCGCAGCCATCGGGTGCCCAGGTGCGTTATCAGTACGACGATGAGGTGTTTCCGGGCTTCAGCAGCAAGGGCTATGCCGTGTTCAGTGACATCCAGAACGAGGTGCGCAACGAGTTGACCGTCTTCAAGTCCTCCGTCTATCGCATTGTCATACGCTACATGAACTCGAACGAGAAGAACGTGACGGCCAGCATATTGATACAATCGGAGAATCCTCTGGAGGTGGATCAAAAGTAAGTAAACAATATCTTCTATAAATTGATTATTTGTAAAAAGAGAATAAAGGGGGTAAGAACAGTAGAAAACATCTGCCAGTCTGTAAAGTGTACTTATTCTTGAGCAGCATCTATCCCAACTGAGAGTCTACAGATAAGAGCTAGACACTCCAAATGCGGAATGTAGATTTCTATGTAACTTAAAGAATTGTGATTATTTGAAACTTCAACAATGTACAGATATTATAGTATATATTTGACAGATATGACAGACTAATGAATGGTAACCAGTAGCTGCATCCCTTTATAACCCTTCAAACAAAACAATTAGGGTATTCAGAAACTATGATATTTGTTTTATTTGACAAAGTAATACACACTAGCCAGAAAAACTATGCGTACACACTTTCTTTTACTTAAACAACTATTGTAAGTCTAGATATCATAGTAAAAAAAAAATTGGAAAGGTCGTTTAAATATCGTTTAAATGATGCAAAAATTTCCTTAACCCATAAGGTACTCATTAAAAAATTCGAATTTGAACGTCAACTTTTTCAACTTTTATCCTCGATTTGTTGCTTTAAAAAAATTCTTAAAACTTTTCTAAGAGTAACTGCAAAAAAAAATTTTACAAATATTTTTGCAAGTATTTTTTAATATTTTTTGAAAAAAAAATTTAGTTACAGTGTAATAAATTTATCACTTTATAAATTTATAATAGCTTTTAAATAACCTGTATAATTTTACACTTTAACTTTACGGAGTTTTCTAAAAAGTTCAGTACTGTGAAAATTTTAGCCTTCTAGCTCTTAACGTTTTCAACTGTAAGTTAATTGTCAGTCACCCACAGTCAGTTGAATTTGATTTAAAAATGTTTAAACCATTTCCACAGAGAATTTTTAGGGCACAGTCTTGAGTATGTTCATAATTTAGAACATTATAAAGCAGGACACAGGGTATATCTTAGTCGAGTTTTCTAATCTAATACTAATAATATTAATATAATAATCTAATATTTATTTCTTCCATTCACAGCGTCAAAGTCTTGCTGCGTCCGACTACGGAGCCCGAGTTTGTCACCGTCGCTGGACCCAAGGGCAATAAGCCCTCAGCTGTTGTTCTCGATCCTGGCCGTTATATCTTCACCACCAAGGCAAACAAGAATGTGATGCTCGATTACTTTGTGCTGCTGCCGGCGGCTTACTACGAGGCCTCCATACTGACTCGCCACATTGCCAATCCCTGTGAGCTGGGCAACATGGAGCTGTGTCGTCATTACAAATACGCATCCGTTGATGTCTTCGAGCCGGCCAAAACACCATTCATTGTGGGCAGCAACAATAAGCCGACGAATCCTACGGAGTTCTATAGCGACGCGGAGCATCTGGAGATTGTTAGCCATGTCGGCGAGATTCCTGTGCTGAGCAACACACAAAAGGAACTCAACTACATTGTGGATGTGCCGCGTAGTGGACGTTATATCTTTGTGATTGATTACATCAGCGAGAGGAACTATGCGGTGCCGTATGATGTGAGTCTCAGGCTGGGCAAGGATGAGGAATCCCAATCCTCGGTGTATCTCTATCCCTGTCTCTACTCCACTGTCTGTCGCACGCCCATTAATGACGATGGACGCGAAAAGTCCTTCTACATCAACAAGGAAGATCTGCAGCCGGTGACCATCTATGTAAGTGACATTTTCAGAATTCCTTAGGAATTCCTTACGTTTTCCCTAACGAATTTTCATGTCTATTTCCTTAGGCGGACACTGATGACGATTTCCGTGTGCCAATCATTTCGGTTACGGCAATTCCCGTGGATCAATGGTCCATTGACTACATCAATCCCAGTCCCGTTTGTGTTATCCACGATAAACAATGCGCCACACCGAAATTCCGTTCTGTGCCCGATTCCAAGAAGATTGAATTTGAAACGGATCATGAAGATCGCATTGCGACCAATAAACCTCCGTATGCCGCCTTCGATGAGCGTGTGAAACTTGTGCATTTGGACAGTCGACAGGATGGTTCCATTGTCATTGAATCAAAGGTCTCCGAGCCGCATCGTTATGTCATCCTGGTCAAGTACTATCAGCCAAATCATCCCAAGTATCAGGTGCTCTACACTCTGACCGCGGGCAAGAATCAGTACGACGGCAAATTCGATATTCAGCATTGTCCGTCCAGCTCGGGTTGTCGTGGTGTCATCCGACCCACCGGAGACGATGAGTGGTTCAATATTGACGATGACTTCAAGTTTACCATGACGGTAAGTAAACACCATAAAAAAATTCCCTTAAGCCCCATTTACACGAGCACTTTTTGACCGACACTTTTTGTCACATTTTGTCAAATAGCTGTCCGTGTGGCGTAACCACACAAAATTTCAAAGCGTCGGTAGAAAACTAACGCTCACCGAAGGAAGTAGAACACGTTATATTCCATCGGTGAGCGATGGTGAGCGACAGGGACGGTTTTTTGACAAAATGTGACAAAAAGTATCGGTTTTTTGACAAAAAGCTGTCCCTGTCGCTCACCATCGCTCACCGATGGAATATAACGTGTTCTACTTCCTTCGGTGAGCGTTAGTTTTCTACCGACGCTTTGAAATTTTGTGTGGTTACGCCACACGGACAGCTATTTGACAAAATGTGACAAAAAGTGTCGGTCAAAAAGTGCTCGTGTAAATGGGGCTTTACAAATTACGAATATGTGGGAATAAAAAAAAATACAAAAAAATACTATAAACCAAAATCAGGATTTAAAAAAAAAGAAGCATATATTTGGAAATTTAACTAATTTAAACATTTAAAATTAGGACAATATAGTTTAATAATATTAAAAAGGATAAAATAATATTATATTTTTAAACAAGTTGAACACAATATTTATTTTTACTAGAGTATAGTATTTTTAAGACTTAACCCTTATCTTTCTAAGTTTAACTTCCAAATAACATAAATTTGGCCCAATTTTAAATTCCAAATTCATTTTCAATCGTTTTCGAATCAATATTAATTTCAAGTCATTTGCGGAATTCTTAACTTTCAGAGAAGGAAAAATTGGAAATTAAAATTTAAAAAAAAATTTCTTAAATTATATTAGAAAAAAAATAATATTGTAGATTTCAATTAATTCATACTTTAAACAGCTTAATTTCAGATTCCATATTTGTATTGCCAAATTAAATTGTTTTCATTTTAATTTAAAAATTTTTAATTCCAAATTTTGGTGTTTTTTAATATTTTGCATATGTTTTATAGAAATTTGTATATTAAATCGATTTCAAATCAATATCAATTTCAAATCATTTGCAAAATTCTTAACTTTGAGAAAAGTTAAATTAGAATATCGAATTTAAAAAATGAGTTTTTAAATATAATTAGAAAATAAATAATATTATTGAATATTGACATAATATTTATTTGTATTTAGATTCTAAATAATTCATACTTTGAACAGCTTAATTTAAGATTCCATATTTGTATTGCCAAACTAAAGTTTTTTTTTTTTTTAATTTAACAATTTTGAATTCCAAATTTTGGCTTTTTTTTAATATTTTGCATAGGTTTTCTAGACATTTGTATTTCAAACCGTTTTCGAATTTGAGAGAATTTAAATTGGGAAATTGAAACAAAAATGAAGAATTTTTTAATAATATTAGAAAAGAAATAATATTTTTGAATATTGACATAATATTTATTCGTAGATTCTTAATATTTCCTACTTTAAGCAGCTTAATTTCATATTTCAAATTTGTATTTACATATTAAATGTTTTTTAATTTAAATTTACCAATTTTTGTTTCCAAATTTCGATATTTTTTAAATATGTTTTTTGAAATTCGTATTACAAATCAAATCAATATTAATTTCGAATCATTTGCAGAACTCACGACCTCAGGGCGTTTGGCTGGACTATTTGGTGGTGGTGCCGGTGGATCAATACAACGACGATCTGCTTGTGGAGGAAACATTCGATCAGACCAAGGAGTTTATCAAGAACTGTGGTCAGGATCACTACCACATCACGCACAATGCCAGCGATTTCTGCAAGAACGCCGTCTTCTCCCTGACCGCGGACTACAACAGCGGAGCGTTGCCCTGCAACTGCGACTACGAGGGATCCACCAGCTTCGAGTGTCATCCGTTTGGTGGACAGTGTCAGTGCCGTAACAATGTCATTGGACGACAGTGTACCGCCTGTCGACCTGGCTATTTCGGTAAATTGGCGTGAATTACAGGGAATTAGGATTTTCTTATTAAAACTTGACCTTTTCTTCAGGTTTTCCCGACTGCAAGGCCTGCGATTGTCCGAGCATTGCCATGTGTGAACCAAGCACGGGTGAATGCATGTGTCCAACCAATGTCATTGGAGCTCTGTGCGACAAGTAAGTCAAGTACTTTCTACTCTTCCTTGTTCCTTTCCTTCTCGCTGTTATTCAATTCAATTCCTTCATCCCAATCTTGCCTCTCTTTTGATCGCTTCTAATCAGGGACTCCAAATAAGAGTTATGAATGCTAATTTCAACTAAAAAAATTAATGTGAAAGAAATATGCTATAGCAAAATTGTATACACCAAAATTCCTATTTCAGTCCGAACTATCGACATCAGGCAAAAACTTCTATTTTAAATTTATAAGATATAAATCAGTTTTAATTCTTATGTACTTTTAATTTGTATTTAAAAAGTCAAAAATAATCATTGAAATAAAATTTGTTATCAAAAGTTGTGAAAAAACACTTATTTCTGATTTTTTCAAAAAAATTAAGAGTTATTTTTGATTTTTAAAATAAAAGTTACGAATTAACTATATTTGTAACTTAAAAAAAATCAATAAACCTGAAATTTTTTATTTTTATTGAAAAAAAATCTGGAATAAGTGTTAATTTACAACTTTTGATTAAAAATTTAATTTTAATGATTATTTTTGACTTTTTAAATAAAAATTAAAAATCATTGTTATTTCGTAGCTTTAAAATATAAATTTGAAAATAATTGTTAAATTGTTACTTTTATTTTAAAACTTATAAAAGTTACGGTCTCTGCTTTAATACTAAAAATATCAAAAATATACTAGAAATCTTAAAAATACAAAAAAATTATATCACTTTAACTTTTATTTTTAATTGTTAAAATAAAAGTTACGGAATAACTCTTATTTGTAACTTTTAAAATAAAAATCCAAAGAAACTTTTATTTTTAATTTTTATTGAAAAAAACCAGAAATAAGTATTATTTCACAACTTTTTATTAAAAATTGATTTTAATGATTATTTTTGACTTTCTCAATAAAAATTAAAAATAATTGTTATTTCGTAGCTTTAAAACAGCGGCGCCGAATAGCCAAAAATAAAGTTGGGAGCAGCCGCTAGCTCCCGGAGCCACTGCGTGCCCATCGCTGCTTTAAAATATAATTTTAAAAATAATTGCTAAATTGCAATTTTTAATCGAAAACCAATTCTCCCATTGCAGATGTGCGCCCAATACGTATGGCTTCCACCAGGTGATTGGCTGCGAGGAGTGCAACTGCAACTACATGGGCATTGCCAATGGCAATCAGCAGTGCGACATGTTCAACGGATCCTGCGAGTGTCGTGACAACATCGTCGGCCGAGCCTGCGATGGCTGTGCCAATGGATTCTACGAGTTTCCGCGCTGCAATCGCTGCAGTTGCCATCAACCCGGCACCGAGCTGGAAGTGTGCGATAAAATGGATGGCAGTTGTTTCTGCAAGAAGAATGTGGTGGGCAGGGACTGTGATCAGTGTGTCGAGGGCACCTACAACCTGCAGGACAATAATCCCGATGGCTGCACCACTTGCTTCTGCTTTGGCAAGACATCGCGTTGTGATAGCGCCTATTTGCGTGTCTACAACGTCAGCCTGATGAAACATGTGTCCATCAACTCGGCGGATTTCCATGAGAAGAGCATTGAGTTTGAGATCTGGGATGTCAGCGAAGAGGAACTGATTCTCAATGAGACAACGTTGCAGGCGGACTTTACGAATCGGGAGGTGAATGATCAGCGAGTCGCGTACTTTGGCGTCTTGGATTATCTGCTCAATCAGAACAGTCACATTTCGGCTTATGGTGGCGACTTGGCTTATACCCTGTACTTTACCTCGGGCTTTGTGGGCAAGGCCATTGTGGCGCCCGATGTCATATTGCTGAGCAAGGATCAGATTTTGGTGCATCAGAGCTATGAGCAGCCCAGCAGCAATTTGGCCTTTAAGAATCGCCTGCAAATGGTGGAATCGAATTTTATGACACAGACTGGAAAGCCTGTGAGTCGCGCCGACTTTATGATGGCCCTGAGGGATCTCACCACGATCTTTATACGTGCCAATTATTGGGAACAAACGTTGAATACACAACTCTCGGATGTGTATTTAACGCTGGCCGATGAGGATGCCGATGGCGTTGGGGAATATCAATTTCTGGCCGTCGAGCATTGTCATTGTCCGCCCGGCTACAGTGGACACTCGTGCGAGGATTGTGCGCCCGGCTATCATAGGATTGCCAATGGTCCCTACGGTGGTTATTGTGTGCCCTGCGATTGCAATGGACACGCGGATACGTGTGATTGTGCCACAGGGATTTGCACCAATTGCCAGCACTCCACTAAGGGTGATCATTGCGAGGAATGTGTCGCTGGGTATTATGGCAATGCCACACAGGTAGGGATGGCACGATTAATCATATAATACACAATAATCGATTATTTTGCTTCCATTGGCGATTTAATTGTATCGTAAAATGAGTTGCGATTGATTGAAACACTAATCGATTATTCGATCAAATAATCACACATGAAGATTTTACTCCAAAAAAATACTAGCAAAAATATATTTGAAAATTTTTTTCTGCAGTCACTCTTAAATTAGAATTGTTTATAAAAAATTTTCTGCATCAAAATATTTTTTGTGAAAAATCGAGGAAAAAAGTTGAAAAAGTTTACTTTTACATAAATTTGAAATTTTCGAAGGGTACTTAATGGGTTAAAGAAAGTTTTTGTGTCATTCAAACGGAATTTAAATGACCTTTCCATTGATAAAAATATGTTAACGATAACGGATCAAATAAGCCTTAAATGTCAAAATTTATTTATATTTTTTGGGCATTTTATTATTGTTCTTCATTTTTTTTTTGCTATACAATGGCATTGCATTACACAATATTTTAAAAAACTATAACAAAAATTAATCATTTGATTAATCGATTATTTTTATTTTTCGTCGATTAATTGCAATTAATAATCGCGTAGCTTAAATTAATCATATGATTCAATAATCGATTAATAACTTTTTTTTTTGCCATCCCTACACACAGGGCACGCCACACGATTGCATGATCTGCGCCTGCCCCTTGCCCTTTGATTCGAATAACTTTGCCACCGGCTGTGAGATTAGCGAGTCGGGCAATGAGATCCATTGCGAGTGTCTGCCGGGCTACACGGGTCCGCGCTGTGAGTCGTGTGCCAATGGCTTCTACGGCTCACCCGAGACCGCAGGCGATGTCTGCAAGCCCTGCGAGTGCTCGGGCAACATCAATCCCAGCGAACAAGGATCGTGCGATACGAGAACCGGCGAATGTTTGCGCTGTCTGAACAACACCTTCGGCATGGCCTGTAATCTGTGTGCGCCGGGTTTCTATGGCGATGCTGTCCAACTGAAGAACTGCCAGACCTGTGACTGCGACGAGCTGGGCACGTTGGAGTGCGATCCCTATGTCGGCAAGTGCAAGTGCCATGACAATGTCATCGGCGAGCGCTGCGATCGCTGCAAGGCCGATCATTATGGCTTCGATTCGGGCGCCGGTTGTCGCGCCTGTGACTGCGGTGCCGCCTCCAACTCCACGCAGTGTGACTACCACACCGGACACTGTAAGTACAGTACACACTCTCTAAATGGAACACTTGAAAAATCGATAAATATGACTGCAATTCACTTGGAAATCTCCAAATGTCGAATTTTTGTTATATTGTTAAGTGATTTCCGAAACAAACCTTTTATTAAGTTAATACAGTAGAGACTCTCTAAATGGAACACTTGAAAAATACGATAATATGACTGCAATTCACTTGCAAAACTCCGAACCCGAAGTCGAATTTTTGTTAACATTTTCAAGCAACTTCCCAAAAATATTCATTTTTTTTTGTTTAAAAATCCATAAATATGACTGCAATTCACTTGGAAAACTCCAAAAATCGAATTTTCAAGCAATTTCCGAATTTCCAAATTCCTACAAAAGTTCGATTGCAATTCAATTAGAAAACTCCGAAAGTGGAATTTTAATTATACAGAAAATTATACTTAAATATAATACAAATTTAAGTGAAACTCAAGCGAAAACGATTTCTGTGACACCCCTGATAATTTTAAAAAACAAAAACCCACTTGTTCTTTTTGTTCATACTATTTTTCTGTTTCTTTAAGTGTACAAAAAACAGTTATTGCCAATGTAAGTTGTCTAAATTTTGCGGTTTTAAAATGAATAGGAAATTTTTAATTTTGTAGTAATTTAAATTCAAATTAGAGATCGAGTTTTGAATCGAAAAGTAAAAATCGTCCAAACAAAATTGAAGTTGTCGTTCAATCGTCAAAAAAGTGTCGAGTTAAAAAACTTGAAAAACGCGTTCGCGAAAATCGAGTTATCGATTTCTTGATGTATTTTGAGAACACAAAAAACTAGCCTAATTTAATTTTTCAGTTTCTTTAAAAACACAAAAAAGAATAAAATTTAAATTTTTCTATTATTTCATTACCATTCGTCCGTCACATAATTTTTTTTTTACATTTTCTCGATACATAGAGATACGTCTAGCTTAATAGTTGTCGACTATTCGAATAAATCAGTATTTTTATTTAAGAAGATTCAATCAAAGTCAATATAAGTTAATTTTTTCCAATTGTAGAAATTTTATAAAAATCAACCTATCGATGAATTTATCTAAGTTTCTGTGCTGCGAAATTATCGATATTTGTAACAGCAATTGTATTGTTGGCTATTTAAATTTGATATGAAAAAAAGAGTCTAATCAATATAATCAACTCCACTTGCTCCCGTCTTACTTCAGGTCTCTGCAAACCTGGTGTGACGGGTCGACAATGCGATCGCTGTGCCGTGGATCACTGGAAGTACGAGCGGGACGGCTGCACGCCGTGCAACTGCAATCAGGGCTACTCCCGGGCGGGCACCGGCTGCAATCCCCAGACGGGCCAGTGCGTCTGTCTGCCTGGCGTGATCGGCGATCGTTGCGAGGCGTGTCCCAATCGCTGGGTGCTCACCGAAGACGGCTGCATGGAGTGCAACAACTGCCACCATGCGCTGCTCGATGTCACCGACAAGATGCGCTATCAAATCGATTCAGTCCTGCTGGATTTCCAGAGCGTAACCATGGCATTCTTTACAAGTCAAAAGCTCAACTATTACGACGAGCTGGCGGATGAGCTGACGCCCAAGGTGCAGGCTTTGGATCCCACCAGTGTGAATCTGTCGCCATCGCGGCAACTCAACATGGAACTGGAGGCGGCGAGCAAGGCATATGCCAAGCAGGTCAATCAGACACTCGGCAATGCTCTGGACATACAGCATAGATCCGGAGTGCTGCTGACCAATGTCACGGCCGTGCATGTGGAGGCGCTGGGCAGCGTGGGACAGGCCAGAGATGCCATTGCCGCGGTGGATGCGCTCTCCCAGAATCTGGAGGCAACGGCCACGAGCAGAAGTGGCGCCGCCTTGGAGCAGGCCCAACAGATACTGGACAAAATCAATGCGACACAGATTGAACTGCAATCCAATGAGCTGGTGCTCAACAAGGCGCGGGAACTCTACGATGAGGTGGACACACTGGTGGAACCCATCAAGCAACAGAACCGAAGTCTCAATGCCCTCAAGAATGACATTGGGGAGTTCAGTGACAAGCTGGAGGATCTGTTCAACTGGAGCGAGCAATCGCAGACGCAATCACAAGATGTCGAGCGTCTGAACGTGGCCAACAAACGCTCCTTTGACAATTCCAAATTCGATACGGTCTCGGAGCAGGAACAGGAAGCGGCCAAGAATATTAAGGTAATGAAATTTCAATAATTTTATTTACTTATAAAAAACGGTTGTCCCCACTCAAAAACGGTAAGAGCTAGAAGGCTGACAATTTTTGATATCTCTAGTTTTTCCAACCAAACTTACTGATTGTGATTATGGCTTGTGTGGTTAGCAGCGAATTAAGAAATAAACGAAAGGTTTTACTGCTTTACACTAAAAATATTAAAGAGAGCAACGCATTAGTTGCAGGGTATGATAAAAGTCTAGCGCTGTACGGTCTCTCCTTATTGATCGCAGCTCAGCGATCGACATCAGAGAGCATCAGCCAATCAGATGCTTCATGAGAGAACAAAAAGCCGAGCACACGCGTCGTGAGAGCACAAGCCGCAGAATGTGTTATTTATAGAACACACGCATTCTCTCTTTCTGAACGTGTGCCGGCTGCGACGCCGGCAGAACTATGAGCTCCTATTAGAGGTCTGCACGGCTGCATTCAAACTTGAGCGTCTCTGAGTTTAGTTCAATACATTCAATTCATTCAATTCATTAGAAGACGCAGCCGAACTCATTCAACTCAGTTGGGCATGAATGTCTCATTTGACGTTTTGAATGCAGCCATGCAGACCTCTAGCTCCTATTCCATAGGTTAGGCTTTTGTTACTTTGGACACCACTGGTTTTCGGAATTGTCTTTAACTTTCTGACCAAATGCGATTAAGATCGGAAAACTTTATAGCTGCCATATGAATAATCGATCGTAAATCAAATCTTTCCCTCCTTTTACTAATTAAGTTTTACATTTCAAACGACATTAACTTTTGTTTTTTTTTTTTACGACAGGAGGCAGGCAACTATCTGATCAATGGCGAGCTCACGCTGGGCCAGATTGCCACCAAGCTGGAGGATTTGCGCGGCGCACTCGAGGAGCTGAAGTCGGTGAACAAGGGCGTCGACGATGATCTGCCCGGCCGCGAGGAGCAGCACAACGAGGCGGACGCACTGACGCAACAGGCGGAACAACGTGCCGCCGAACTGAATGTGCGTGCTGTGGATTTGGCCAATCAGTATACGGACATGACGGCCCATCACGAGCCAGCGATTCAGGCGGCCACCGCCTACTCGGACATTCTGAAGGACGTCGAGGCGGCCGAGAAACTGAGTCAGGATGCCATCAAAGCGGCCGAGAATGCGTCCGAGATACGCAACGGGATTGAGGAGCGGGCGGGCAAGGCGGACACTGAATCCGCCGAGCTGTTGCAAAAGGCCAAACAATCGCTGCTCAAGGTGCAGGATGATCTGGAGCCACGACTGGACGAATCCGCGGGCAAGGTCGCCAAGATTTCCCAACTCAATGCCGATTCGGATAATAAATTGAAGGAAATCAATTTATTGATTGTCAAATTGCCAGAAGAAAAGCAACAGAATTTGTGGAAGAGCTCGGATACGAATGCCAGCGATGCTCTAGAGATTCTGCGCAATGTGCTGGACACGCTGCGACCCGTGAGCAGTCAGACGCCCAAGGAGCTGGAGAAGGCGCGGAACATCAGTCGTGATGTGGACATCACCAACAAGGACATTTCGCAGGCCAACAATCAGCTGGACAATGTGGAAATCGATGTGCCCAAGCTGACGGAACTGGCCAACGACATTGAGGAGCAACAGCAGCGGGTGAGCGAAATAAAAAATAAAGAAACGTAACTTGTATAAGTTTTAAAATAAAAATTGGAAATTAACAATTATTTTCAAATTTATATTTTAAAGCAGTGGTGGGCGCGCAGTGGCTCCGGGAGCAAACGGCTGCTCGCGAGCAAAATAACAACAACAGCTAATAGAGTTATTGTTGGTGATATTGTTGTAGTTTTTGTTGTACTGCTCCCGAATTCAGATTTCGTGCCCAACGCTGTTTTAAAGTTACGAAATAACAATTATTTTTAATTTTTATTGAAAAAGTCAAAAATAATCATTAAAATTCAATTTTTAATCACAAGTTGTAATTTTTTCAATAAAAATAAAAAATAAGAGTTATTTTTATTTTTATTTTAAGAGTTACAATTAAGAGTTATTCCGTAACTTTTATTTTAAAAATCATAAACAACAGTTAAGGTGATACTATTTTTGGCTATTTTTAAGATTTCTAGTATATTCTTGGTATTTTCAGTATTAGAGCAGGGACTGTAACTTTTACAAGTTTTAAAATACAAATTGAAAATTAACAATTATTTTCAAACTTAATTTTAAATTTACGAAATAATAATTATTTCTAATTTTTTTTTATTATTGAAAAAGTCAAAAATAATTATTAGTACTACATTTTAAATTAAAAGTTCTGAAATAACACTTATTTCTGATTTTTTCAATAAAATTAAAAAATAGGAGCTATTTTTGATATTTATTTTAAAAGTTACAAATAAGAGTTAATCCGTAACTTTTATTTAAAAAATCAAAAAATAAAAGTTAAATTGAATAACTTTTGAACCAAGTGGTGTAATAACAAAATTTAAAAATATTCTTAATCTACGATTCGAGACCTGGAATCATATGATGCATTACATTTAGGGACGAAATTAAAGATCCGACTTTTTCTTTTAAATTTCATTTTTCCTTCTATTTATATTGTGTGGCAGTAATATACACTCATGGACAAAATAATGGGTGCACTCTTTCTTTTACTATAACAGCTATTTAGATGACCTTTCCAATTATATTTTTTAAATTTGAAGACTTGACTTACAATATCAGTTATAGAGAAAGAAAGAGTGCACCTATTATTTTGTCCATGAGTGTATGGATGAAGTAATTATTGGCAATCAAAAAAAAACTAGGAATCATAAAAAAAAACAAAAAATAGCATCACTTTAACTATCAAGGTTGCCACAGAAATCGCTTTCGCTTGAATTTCACTTTCTGTGGCACCCCAGTAAATTTTTTGCATTTTTAAAATAAAATTTACGGAATTACTCTTATTTGTAACTTTTAAATTAAAAATAAACAATAACTCTTATTTTTTATTTCTTTTTAAAAAACAACTTTTAATAAAAAATTAATTTTTAAAGATTTTTTTTGACTTTTTTTAATAAAAATTAAAAATAAGAATTTAATTTGATTTATATCTTATAAATTGAAAATCGACTTAAATATGAATTTTGGAGTATACCATTTGACTATAACATATTTCCTTCACATTGATTTTTTTAGTTGAAACTAAAATTCCTAACTCTTATTTGCAGGCCCTGGAACAAAGTCAACAACTTGGCCAGGACATTGAGCATCTGAAGCGGCAAATTGAAACGGCCCGAAGGATTGCCAACAATATCAAAGTGGGCGTCAAGTTTACGCCCAGCACAGTGCTCGAATTAAAGACGCCCGAGAAGGCGCCACTTTTGGCCACCAAAACGAAGCTGTCCACATACTTTAAGACGGAGGAAACCAATGGTTTCCTGCTCTATTTGGGCAACGACAACAAGACGAGTCAAAAGAACAATGATTTTGTGGCTCTAGAGATTCTGAATGGTTATCCCATCATGACCATTGATCTGGGCAATGGACCCGAGCGTATAACGAGCTCCAAATACGTGGCCGATGGCAAATGGTATCAGGCGATCCTGGATCGCGTCGGTTCCAATGCCAAGCTGACCATACGGGAACAGCTGCCCAATGGCGAGGCGCTGGAACATACGGAATCCACGTTCCTGGAGGGTGCCAACAATGTGCTGCATGTGGATCGCAATAGTCGCTTGTTTGTGGGCGGTTATCCGCCTCCGTCGGACTTTACCGCTCCGAGTGATATACGCTCCTATTCGTTCCAAGGTGATATCGAAGATTTGCGCATTGGCGATGAGAATGTGGGACTGTGGAACTTTGTCTATGGCGAGGAGAACACTCAGGGCGCGGCTGAGCGTGGTGTGCTTTTGGAGGAGCAGAAACCCGTGACGGGCTTGAGATTCAAGGGCACGGGTTTTGTGCAGCTGAAGGCAACGCATTTCAATTTCAAGGTAAGAAAAATCAATGTGAAATATGTTACACCGAAATTCCTATTTCAGTCGGAACTATCGATATCAGCCAAAAATTTCTATTTTTAATTTATATACGAATTATTTTTGATTTTTTGATAGAAAAGTTACGGAATAACTTTTATTTTTTTATTTTTTTTTTTGGAAAAAATCAGAAAAAAGTATTATTTAACAACTTTTAATTAAAAATTGAATTTTGATCATTATATTTGACTTTGTATGCAAAAATAAACAATAAAAATTAGAATTTGATTTATAAGGGGTGCCACAGAAATCGCTTTCGCTTGAACTTCACTTAAATTTCATACAAATTCCAGTGAAATTCAAGCGAAAGCGATTTCTATAGCACCCCTAAGAAATCAAATTTAATTCCTATTTTTAACTTTTACTTAAAAGTCAAAAATATTCATCAACATTCAATTTTTAATTAAAAGTTGTTAAATAACACTTATTTCTGAATTTTTCAAAAAAAATAAATAAAAAACATTAAAGGTATTCCGTAACTCTTGTTTTAAAAATCAAAAATAAATCGGGCCTGTTCTGAATTCCGAAAATGCGTCGATTTGCCACAAAACGATTTGATTGCTTTTGCGAATTCCGAAACAATAATTGTCGTTTTCAAAACGTGTGCCTTATAGTCGTCGAATTTGAAAATAACTGCCATTTTAAGCATTAAAAATAAATACCTAAAATTATAAACTGAATATTATAATAATGTTGAACATTTTTAGAATCACTATTTTAAGTTTAAACAGTTGCAGTGTATTTTAGAAGAATTTTTTTTAAAGCATCCTATAAAATATTTTATAAAAATCAAAAAGTAATGTTCTGAATTCCACTTTAATTTTTGATATCGAGTTGCTTTAATTGAATAATAAAATGTTAACAACGAAGTTTTAGTCTAAGTTACCTTCTATCTGCTATATACCTGAAATACATAAAATGAATTGTCGAAACGTTTTCGAAACCAAGTTCGAAAAGTAAACACAAGCCTTTTTCGATCGGAATTGCGAACAGCAAATAGTAAAAAGTTCGTTTTCTTTTCGTTTTTACTTTTTGAAAACGTTCGAAATTCGGAACAGGCCTGAATATCTTTTGAACCAAGTGGTAACCAAAATACTCTTGATCTATGATTCGAGACCGAGAAAAAATCAGAAATAAGTGTTATTTAACAACTTTCAATAAAAAATTGAATTTTAACGACTATTTTTGACTTTTTTCAAAACTAATCAAAAATAACTTTAAAATACAAATCTTAAAATAATTTTAAATTTTTAATTCAATTTCAAGGCACGTTCGAGCATCCAGTTTAAGTTTAAGGCTGCCAAGGATGCCAGCAATGGGCTGTTGTTCTTCTATGGACGGGACAGACACTACATGTCCATAGAGCTGGTGGATGGCGCCATCTTCTTCCGCTTTAAGCTGGGCAGTGCGATGGTTTCCTCGGGC
Organism: Drosophila recens; assembly: GCA_037043495.1. Classification (NCBI taxonomy): domain Eukaryota; kingdom Metazoa; phylum Arthropoda; class Insecta; order Diptera; family Drosophilidae; genus Drosophila; species Drosophila recens. The sequence goes on along the minus strand of JBAMBJ010000969.1, from coordinate 129,073 downwards.
AGCCAGAATCGCTACAATGACAACCAGTGGCATCATGTGGTGGCCGAGCGGGACGGACGTCGTGGTCTGCTCAAGGTGGATGACATCCTGATCAATCAGGAGGAGGCGCCCGCCAATGCCGAGGAGGAGATGCCCAAGCTGAAGCGCATGTACTTTGGCGGTTATCCCGGCCGGCGCAATCACTCGGAGATTGTCGAGCAGAACTTTGACGGGTGCATCGACGATGTGCGCATCTCGGGCGTGCACATCGATCTGACGCAGTACGTCAATGGCACCGGCGTCGTCGAGGGCTGTCCCGACAAGTATTCCACCTCGTTGTCGTATCCACCGCACGAATATGGCTTCCTGCGCATTGCCAATGTCTCCTCGGAGAATAAGTTTGATGTGGTGATCAGGTTCAAGACCCGTCAACCGGATGGCGTCTTATTCTATGCCGCCAATCATGATCAGAGCTCGACAATTGGCTTGACCATTGATCGGGGCTATCTTACACTGCGCAGCATGGGCAGCGAACTGGTCATCGACGAGCGACAGTTCAACGATGGCGAGGACCATGTGGTAACGGTTCATCATGACCAGAACACACTGAGATTATCTGCGGATGATGCACAGGATAAACGGTAGGAGAACTTTACATATATTTGTAATCCTGTCTAGAAATTAATTATATTGTTTTATTCTCTATTAGTTTACTGGAGATACCGGAACCACTCGAGATTAGAGGCGGCGATATATTCTTTGGCGGTCTGCCTGATAATTATATACCGCCCAAGGGCGTCATCTCCACTTTGGCCTACTTCGTGGGCTGCATCAACGATGTGACGGTCAACGGGGAGATTATCAACTTTGCCGACAGCGCCGAGAAGAAGAATGGCAACATCAATGGTTGTCCTCAGGATATACTAGGTGAGTTATCTACCTCTCTATCACAAATAATATATTAAAAGCAAGACTTTAGACTTTATGCGTAATGGATATGTATTTAAATAAATTTAAAACATTTTTTATTGCATGCTTTTAGGCACTTACATTGCTTGAAACTGAAATCAGCCATTACCACCTTTCTATTTGTCCGATCTTGTTGCTTTTAAGCAGGATGATAGCTTGAACTAATAGATAAAAAATACGTAATATTCTAAAAACGGTGCGTGTACTTTTTTATTGCATAAATTAATAGTACAACTATTCAAGAATACACTGGCGAACATATTTATTGGCACAGCAAGCATTTTAATATTTGGGAGCTTATTTGCGCCGATATCGTAAACATATTGGCATCAATGGAAAGGTCATTTCAATTCCGTTTGATTGATAGAAAACTTTACTTAACCCATCAAGTACCCATTGAAAATTTCGAATTTATGTAAAAGTCTACTTTTGAAACTCTTTACCTCGATTTAAACAACTAATTTTTGATGCAAAAAATTTCTTGAAACAATTCTAGGAGTTACTGCAAAAAATTTGATTGAAAATGATTTTTTTGAAAATTGATAAAATTACTATTTTAACCCATTTTTCCTTCTTTTCATAAAAAAATTTAATTTTTAGCAATTTACAAAACAACCTAAAAAATATTTGCGAAGAGATTTTTGAAAATGTTATTGTGTAGTTCAAAATAGGAAGAAACTATCCTTTAAGTTTAAACGAACTTTTATTATTCTTTCTCAGAAAATCACAAAAACCTTTCGAATTTCGGCCTCCTTAACCGGTGTTCCGCCTTAAAAATTATCTCGAAAAATGGGAATATTCAACATTAATACTATATCTAACTATTTTTAAAATTTTGTCTTCTCTTCAAATTGCAGCTTATGAGCCCAGTCTGCTGCCCACTTATTACCCCTCGGGTGCCAATGAGCTGGAGCCACCGGCGCCAGCGCGACATCCCAACCGAGGTGACACCATGGACGTGTTTAGGCTACCAGAAACAACCCCAACAGCAAGCACAACAACAAGCACAACAACAACAACAACAACAACCACAACAACCACGACAACGTCAACAACTGCAGCGCCCGTTGTTGTCAAAGAGGAGGAACCATTGCCACCACTGGGACCACCGACAACACAACGCACGCTGGTGACCAAGCCACGTCCAGAGCCCAATTTGCCAACTGACTTGCGCTGCAAGCTGCCCACGAATCCCAACTATGATGTGGACTTTAACGAGGCGGGCTATCGCTTCTATGCGTATCAGGAACAACGCTTGGAGTTCCACACGTTGCCCGTGAAATTGAGGAAGCATTACGACATCAGCATCGCCATACGCACCAGTTATCCGAATGGTGTGCTCTTCTATGCAGCGGGACAGGAGAAGGAGCACCTGATAGTCGTCTATCTGCTGGATGGTCGGGTGCATCATCATGTGAGCGTGGGAGCGACCATCAATGCCACGATTTCCGGCGAAACGGAGATCAACGATGGCGAATGGCATACGGTGGAGTTTGTGCGCACCAATCGCCGGATTAGTCTGGCCATCGATGGTCAGGAGCAACCCGGCTCCGTGGAGCTGAACAATGAACGTATGACGCCGCCGGCCATGAATGTCGTTTATCCGGTTTACGTGGGCGGTTTCACCAAGTACCAAGAGCCCGACATTCAGAAATGGACAACGTTGTCGGGTCCAACGGCCTATTACAATGGCTGCCTGAGGGACATCAAATTCAATGGCTTGGCCTCGGAAACGGAACCCGTGGTGCACAAGGTTGTGCCCTGCACGGATCAGGTGGAGGATGGCGTGTTCTTCCACCAGCCCACGGGCTATGTGAAGCTCTTTGAACGCTTCACGGTTGGCTCCGAGGTTTCGATCACCTTTGATTTCCGGCCACGTGAACCAGATGGTTTGCTCTTCTCGGTGCATGGCAAGAATTCGTATTTGATACTGGAGCTGGTGGACAATACGCTCTATTTCACGGTCAAGTCAGATGCCAAGAATATACTTTCGGCCAATTATACGCTCAATAATAACGAGAGTTTCTGTGATGGCAAATGGCGTAATGTTCAGGCCATTAAATCCAAGTTTGTCATCACCATTGCCGTTGATTTTGTTAGCTCACAGCCGGGCGTTGGCAGCGAAGGATCCGCGGTGACCAAAACGAATCGTCCGTTGTTTATGGGCGGTCATCATGCGTTCCTCAAGGCGCCGGGCATCAAGACCAAGAAGACATTCAAGGGCTGCATTCGTGATGTGCACATCAACAAGAAGAAGGTCTTCATTACGCCCAATCTAATCTTTGGCGACATTTGGCAAGGCGTTTGCCCCAAGAACTAAACTAAAAACTGAATCTGAAACCGACCCCAAAGCGAACTCACAACGGACCAACGATGAATAAATTTCAAACCCCGATTTCTATGGAGAGTTGACAAAATCTGAATGCGATTGATGGACAACGATGAACGAACAAATTCTATAACGAACAACAAATCTCGACGAGCTGTGTCGCCTTGACAATTGCAAGTTCTTTAAACTCTGGAACTTGCAGTCCAGCTGCTCGTCGTACAAATATCTAGAAAATAAGTCAAAACCTTGTGCCAATTTATTAAATCAACAGATTTCATTTTAATATAATATATCGAATATATTCTTGTAACTTGCCTTAAATAAATGTCAAATCATGCTTAAAGTAAATACGATATGTTTATTTTATTGTTTTAATTATCTGCTAGTTTCATACCTGTTAAATAATGATTAGTATTCATAATCATTAGTACTTGGATTATTTTTGTTTAAAAGTCGAACTAATGATTAAATTACGAATCGGTTTTGCCCAATTATTAAATGATAACGATTGCAAAATTTCAAAAATAATCTTAAATTATTACAATTATTAAATTATAATCAGAAAAAATAAAAAATAATCTTTTTTAGTATTCGGATTATTTTCTGATTTTTTTCTGATTATTTTTGATTATTTTAGCTACTTTAATTGTGAAAATTTAAAATAATTTAAATTTTACTAAAAAGTCATTAACAATCAGCAATAATCAAAAATAATCAGAAAAAAATCAAAAATAATCCGAATATTTGAAAGGATTATTTTGGATTATTTGTGATTTTTTCTGAATATTTTTGAATAATTGTAATAATTTTAGATTTTTTCTAATCGAAATTTAACAGGTATGGTTCATATATTATATAAGAAAAATTGGTAAGTTTTATTTAGAATATTTTACTACTTACATTAATTCATGAAAGACTTCTAAAAGAACTTTGTCAAAGCCCAACCAACTTTAATGAACAATATCTTGCTTTTCATAGTTTGACCTCTTAATTGATTTTTCATCAACATTTTTTTTCCTTAGAAGAATGTAATTTTTTTCAAAATTTCTAAATAATTTTTAACTGAGTCTTTTACACAGTTTCGAAAACTTCAAGTCTTAATTTAATTGAGCCATGTCTTTCTGGCCACCACAGGACCGTCTTTGGAATAATACGTATATTTTGGTTATTAACGTTATCTAAAACTTAAAGCTATTACCCTATTAAACGCAACAAGATCGAACAAATAGAAAGGTGGTAATGGCTTTTTTAACAATAATGACGAATTTTTGGCAAGTGTGGAATCCGGACACTTAAAGGTGGTAATGGCTGATTTAAGTCTCAAGCAATGTAAGTGCCTAAAAGCATGCAATAAAAAATATTTTAAATTTATTTAATTAAGTATCGGGTATCCTTATGTTGGGAGCTCGACTGTAGCATTCCCCGCTTGTTAATATTATAATGCAACACATGGTTTGGGTCTTGGGATTCTTAACACTAAAACATGCTTTAATTTATGGCGTATATCGCTCATTGATGGTCGCTTTACCGGGTTGCTATCCCAACAATTTGTAATTAAGGTTTTCATTTCCTCGACTAATTTCCAAAAATCAATATATGCCCGGATTTCCTCTGTATCTTTTTCTTTAAAGGAGCTATTCAAATAATTTTCAAGACAAGTTCTTATATTGCCATCATTTGCATCCTCAATGGGAGGCCGTTTACCTGAAGTCGTCAAAGTATTAAAAACGATTTAGAGAACTCGACTTCTATCTACTGACCTTGACTGACTAAATTCATAATGGTGAGTGGATGATTATTATTCAAGTGGTAGAATGGTTTCCTTCCTGACAATATTTCCCACGCGACGATCCCGAAGCTATAAACATCAGTTTTTTCCGTATATCTGCCACCTTTGCCGACCTGTTTATACAAAATTAATTGTGATTAAATTGGTGGTCTTCTATGGGGATTATCACAGACCTCTGGTGCCATATATGCGGCTGTCCCAATATCCTCTGTCATCAAAGTTGCCTGTTCTGTTACTGTTCCAAAATCTGCGATCTTTAATACTCGATAAAATTCGGTAAGTAACAAGTTTTTCGTCTTAATATCCCGATGGATAATTGGCCTTGGCTCCATGGCATGTAAATATGCAAGGCCCTACAATGCAATGAAAACTATCATGATTATTCTGTGTGTCGAAATTAATTAGAATTGAACTTACATCGGCTAATTGCAACATCCAATCGACAGCATACAATCTGAAATAGTCTTCCTTTTTATGTATGTGATCGTAAAGTGATCCACAGTCTGCGAACTCCATTAAAATCAATGTTTTGGACTCCTTGGTATCCTTGGTCCCAAACAATTTGATAATATTTCTATGGGTCACTTGTGATAGATATTTCACTTCTCTTTCAATGCCTTTCTTGGCATCGTCATCTTCTACAAAGAATGCTTTAACCGCATATGGAACATCCAGTAGTTGAGCTTTATAGACAACACCAAAAGATCCAGACCCGATAACCTGAAAATTGCTTATTAAAATATACTTAATATTAAAAATAAAATACATTAGTTAATATAACCTCGCCCAGTTTTATATCAGCTATTTCCAATGCGATAGTTGCGGCTACTCTTTCCATCCTGGGCCTCTCTTCCGGATTAAGGCTCCAACAAGATTCAATCAGAGATCTTAAATCGTCCGAGGGCAGATCTTCGAGAAAAGGAGTGAAGTCATCCCTCATCTCAAAGAAAGGCTTTCGTCGAGTCAGAACTTCCCAGAGCACCATCCCAAAGCTGAATACATCATGTTTTTTCCCGGAATCAAGACAGAACACTGTGAATCCCTGAATATGGATTGCAATTACTATTTGACATATTACATATAGATGGATATTTACCTCTGGGGGCATATATTCAGGAGTTTTACGTTCTTCTACTAGGTCAGAACGAATTCCCAATTCACCAATCTTCAACTGACGAAAGTTTTTTACAAGGAACAAGTTCCGTGGCTTTATATTATAATGGACAATATCCTTTTCATGCATAAATGCAAGACCCTACAGAATAAAGAGAACATAATATAATCCAACTATTCATAGGAAACATAAGGAATATTGAGCTTACCCTCGCACACTGATACATCCAATTGAGGGCAGTATCTCTGGTATAGTTTTCTACTCCCGTTCCATGAATTTGTTCATCTAGTGATCCACAGTCCGCGTACTCCATTAATAAATAATAATGATCATCAAAGCATAGTGAGGCACCATAAAACTTTAAGATATTCTTGTTGATTCTTAACCAGAACGCATTTAAAGCTATTGTACCATAATTTGTATCATATTTATATTTTTTTATCGCAATCGTTTTATTTTTCCATTCAGCTTTGTTCACAGCAGAATCAGAGTCATTTCCGAGCACCTGTAAAGTGCCATTTAAAAAAAGACTTTAAATTTTATATTAAAAGGTCTCTTGAGGGTTTGTTTATTTCAGCTGTATATCAGAATATTTGCCATGTTGCAAATCTAGATCCTTGTCCGATCGTTAACAGCTCTCTTGACTGACTAGCCTGATCGGAATTACATATATTCACAGTTAAATATGTTTTGATAAAATGTTATCAAAATGGTCGCAAAAATGCATTCTCAACTTGCGACAGTTGTGAGTTTCTGATGTCATTTCTATTTTTAGCCTAATCGTTAAATTGATATCAACTGATTATCTATAAGTTTGTATTAAATGATTGCCAGACTCAATAATAATTAGATGTTTGTTCTAAGTGGTTAGTTTTACGTTTTTCCCGATCTTAAGTTCCACATTAATTAAGAAAATATACTCTTCTTGATTAATTTATTGTTTAATTTTAAGTGCGATTCTTAATGGTATCACAATGAGCTTATCCCATTACTAAACTCTTTTAAAGATATTTCAACTCCAAAAGAACAGTCTTTCAAAATAAGTAAATATATACATATGTGTATTATTTATGGTTTGAATTGCCGCTGGTGATTCATGTTCCTGCGATTCTCATTGAAATACTTCGAATGGCAGAAATTGTTCGTGCTATGAATAATAAAAGTTGAATTTTTTGTTTTCCTTAAATGTCCTTAAACTCTTTTCACATATCAAACGATTGCCTAATTCGATAAAATTCGATTTTTTTGGTTTCGATTTCTTTTTCAAAATTGTACATTTTCTGTAATTATCAATTTCAATCGATAACGTTTCAATTTCTAAGCGAATTTCTAATAGTAAAAGGTCTCTTGAGTCTTTACCTCTTTCACTCGTATATCACGATAATTCTTTATCCACTCCCACTCCATGTCCGATCGTTAAGAGCTCTTTCGACTGACTAATCTGAAAGGAAGTAACGAATATGTATACACAACAATAACGACTGGTTGTTTGTGTTTTTTATTGCTACAATAATTTTGATAACGTGTTATCGACGGCGATTCCCTGAGGGCATTCACTAATTTTCAGACATAGAAAATTCGTAGTAAATCTCATCGTAGAGCGGTAAAAGAAAAACTGGCTGATGGAATATTTAGTTATTCATAAAGTTTTGAAGCATTATACTTTTAATTATAAATCTAATATTATTATATTAATTTTTAAAGTTTTAACTTAGATTTTTTTTTTATACCGTCTAGAGGCGGTCTTGGGCACTAGAGGGTTAAGTAATGTATGTAAGTGCCTAAAAGCATGCAATAAAAAATATTTTAAATTTATTCAAACAGGTAACGGGTATCCTATAGTCGGTAGCTCGAGTATAGGCTTTCCTTTAAACTAACTCCTTTACACATTTTTGAAAGCTTCAAATCTTAATTTTATTGAGCCATGTCTTTCTGTTTGACCTTTAAATTGATTCCACACCAAAATGTTGTCATTTAAATCACGTAATTTTATTTTGTTGCTGAAATTTTTTGAAGTTTTTTTACTTACTTTACACTTCTTGGAATATTTTGAGCTCTTATAAATTTGTCAATATCCAACGATTTGTCTTTCTCGTCATTGTTTGATCTTCACAAAGATTTTAGCTTGATTAATTTAAATTATAAATCTTTCATTTTAAGCCAACAGATCTCAGATTTTTAAACGAAATGTTATTTTCATCCTGCATTCAAATCTAATTCATTTCGTTCAAATAAAATTTCATTTTAAATTAGCTGCTATTATGATAAATTAAACACTTGTTGCTTTTACGATTTTTGACGATTATTATTTATTATTATTATGTTATACATACATATTCAATTAGGTTATCGATTAGTTTACACAAATCTCTCGATAGGAGAATTGAATGCACAAGCTTCAGCATTTTTACGAGAGCTACAAAATAGAGCACTATGAGTGAGAGTTTCTTCTATTTACACTCAATTATTATGCTTTAACATATTCAAATTGTATGTAAAGAATTTGTTATAATTATTGTATATATATTCAATAGATGTTTGTAGTAAATTTGTGTGTCGTATTTGGATAGAGTAGAAAGTGTGTGAAGTTTTGTTAAAAGGAAAAGTTGGTTAAAAATTGGACAAAGAGTTCCATTTGTTTGTGTGTGTGTGTGTTTTGCCGGTGTGCTAGTTATGAATGTGTGTGTGTGTGTGTTAAATGAATGGAAATTAAAATTTGCTAAGATGTTTCAAATGAGAACCTAGTTTTGTTTGAATCTTAACATATTGTATATATATCTTTATATTCTGTTTTATACGCATATTTGCTATGTTTTGTATGTGTGTTGTTGTATTGTATGTATGTGTGTGTGTTGTGTTGTTGTTTTCTTCTTTAATTTATTTATTTCATAATGTTTTTTTTCTGCTTAAACGCTAATCACTAAGATCACCCGAGAGAGATACAAACGCACGCGAACGCGACCGAAATTCCGCGATGAATTCGGTTTAAGGTACAACGAAATCACGATTTTTTTGTTTTGTTTTGTTTTCATTTAGTTGAGTTATATAATTTATGCTTGATTGCTTTTTTATTGGGGACTCGGAGGCGAAAGTCCCGTATTGTTAGTTATATATATAATATATATTTTTATTTATATTTTGTATTTAACGCGACGCGAACGAACGACCCGAATTTACATTATTATCACACGTTCCCCCTAGTTTTGTTTGTTTTTTTTTTCCGACATATAATTTAATTAATACTATTACTTAGATTTACTTTTGTTTTTGTTTTTCTTTTGAGTTCTTCTTCAGCTTCTTTAGTTTGTTATACGTTTTATTTTAGTTGTTTCTTCATTTTTGATCCGCGACAATTTCAAAGACTTTTGTTTGCATTTAGTAGTACACTTTATTTACAATCTAATCGTTTTAAAAAATTTGTTCTGTACAAACAACAGTTTAAATAATATGTTAAGGTAACTAAGTATTCAAAAAAAAAGTCTGACAAAAAATTATATAGTAGTTTAATTAAACATGCTCCTGTACAACAAAATTATATAATACTTTAAAAAGTGATCAGTCAATAGGTTGCTTTGTTGTTGTTGTTGTTGTTGTTGTGTTTTTCTCATCATTTCTCACAAAATAAATATCATTATCATTTAGCATATTCAACGGAATTCTAATCTCAATTTAATTTATTTTCATTTTATTTAATTATAACAAAAACTATAAAAAAAAATATAGTAAAAAAAATATCTATAAATATCATGTCTCGTATACATTATAAGTAAGTAAATTTGTATCAGTAACAGTTGCACTATTATTATTATTTATACGGTTTTTTGTTTGTTTGTTTGTTTGATTTATTACCCGACGATATATAATTACGAATTACGATTTACGATACGAACGAACGAGCGACGATAAAACGCGAACGCGAAACCGTTTAAAACCCGACGCGATTTTTAAATATTATATCAAAAGTGTTGGGATCTATATTGTGAAATTCATTCGCTTGATGATTTATACTCTTTTTATGGTATTGAACGGAGTTTACTTTCTTTGTCTTTGTTTATTTATTTTTTTATCTGTTTTTTAATAACGTCATCAGTCTTTGTTGATATAAAATATTTGTTACATTTTTACTAAAGTTCATTTTCTAAATGTCTGACTTTCTCTTTATCCATTTTCTTTTGATTTTTTCCAATTTCACAATTAGCCCAACGACTTTTACCTGTAGTTTGATTTAATTTACCGATTGCTTTTGATTTACTTTCATTATATTATATCATATTAAAATTAAGCGCGAGTTAGAAATTGTAATTATTAATAATTATTTTAGCCGTAAGTAAACACAGTGTGTTCAAGTTCTGAGAGTGTGTGTGTGTGTGTGGTTGTGTGTGTGTGAATAATATTTATATATTAGTATTGTTTTTAGCTTGTGTTTATCTGTTTATATAGTATATAGCACTGGATCCGGTTAAGTACGGCCGGAACACACAAGTAAATATTTGATTTGTTTTTTTTTTTTCAAGTTTTACGGACAGACACAAATCATATCCAGTTGTAGCTTTATAGCTATAGTATGTATCGGTTAAATGTATCTATATATAAGTGTGTGTGTTTTTATACAGTATGTCAAGCAATTGTTTTAACTTATTTATTTTTAAAACTACTTTTTCAACTATAAATAAAAAAATAACCAGAAAAAGGCTTAATTTTCCTTGTCAAAACAATTACTTGACACACTGTATAAGTTTTTTGTATGTGTAGTTTGTTTGTTGACTTTATAAATTGAATTTCCAAAATATTGTTGTAAATTTAATTTTTTGTTTTTGTTTTTAAGAATTATTCGAATTTGCATCGAATCAGCTAATATAGTATATATATATATAATATAGTTTAACATCGGTCTGGCTACTGTGCTTACACTAAGTTTTGTTTTTAAAGACGACGACACGCTTACTTGAACATAATTGTCTAGTTAATAATGTTGCTTATGATGGATGATGGGGTTGGAGTTGGGTTGGATTGTTATTTGTATATATGTATATATGTATGGTTCAACTCCATCACTCCTTAGATCTGGTACATGGTAACCAAACGTTCGGCCAGAGTTGGCGGGAATTGCTCCACAAATCGACGCCAATTCTCATCACCCACTTGTGTCTTGAAGCCGTGCAATATCTGTTTTTGAAAAATAATATATATTAGTTAAAGTTTGGCATAAACAATTGATAACTTATACGACTTTTGAACGCTTTTTAGAGAGTTACAAAACACACAGAAAAACTAGGAATAAAATATAAGGTTATTTAAATTAATATAAAAAAGAGTTGGGAAATTAAACTAAGAATTGTATACATAGTAAATATTAAAATTAGGACAATTTTATTTGGTTTATTGAATTTTCTTTCGAATTGTAATATACCTCAGGGAAAGAAGTATATGTGGGTGAAGTTATTTAAAAAAATATACTTTTAACACAAAAGATTTGATGCAGATTTCTTAAAATAATCTTATCATTTAGTTTTCTTTTGAATGAAACAAAAATTTTCTTAACCCATTAAGTACCCGTGGAAAATTTAGAACTTTTGTAAAAGTGTTTTTTTTTTCACTTTTTTCCTCGATTTCTTACCAAAAATATTTTGATGCAAAAAATTCTTCAAACAATTCTAAAAGTGACTACAAAAAAATATTTGTTTTTAAAAATACTAGCAAAAATATTTTTGAAAATTTTTTTTTGCAGTTAACTGAAACCGAAACAAAATTATTTAAACCATAACCGTTTAATAACCGTTTAATAACCGATTCATGCATAACGGTTAACTTGGGTTCTGTCAAGCATAAAATTTAATTTTGCTTTTAAGGTGTAATCTTTGTTTTCAAAATAAAAATTATTCTTTTTAATAAAATAAATTAAAAAATTAAAATTATCAATAAAATTAAATTTTTTTTTTCAAATTTTTGAATATTTGTTTTAAAATTTACATGTCTTTAGCATTGTAAAAAATTTTGTTTGTGAACCGAAATCATATTGGTATTTCGAAATCGAACATTCAAAAAACCGGTAACCGTTACGTAACTGATGTATAACAATTTTGAGTAACCGATAACCGAAAACCCAAATGCGAACATAACCGAAACCGTAACTGAAACCGATATTCGTTTTGGTTCTAATTCCTGCTAATAATTGCATTTAATCTGATATTCAATATTTTCTAATTTTAAATTCCCAAGTTTGTTTTTAAAGTTAAATTTTAAAATGAATTTCAGTATTATTTTGTTGAAATTCGTATAAGATAACTATAAAATTGTAGTTTAAGTTAATACCTTTTGTATCATCTGATGCAGATCCTGTGGCGGATTGACCCACGAGGCAATCGCATCGCAGAAGAATATAAAGTCGGGCACAACGCCAGCGGGATTCACCGTGATCATGTGGCACATGCCACGGAAGGCCGAGTCCTTCTCGTCATTATCTCGTATGTGACGCAGCGACGTGCACCTGTTTTTCATTTATTTTTTTTGTAATTATAACAGATCAAAATCAAAAAAGGATTAAACATCATCAATTCAAACACTGAGCATGCCACAGGCAAACACTCGACAAAATATCAAAAAAAGGAGAGTATATAATAATAATAATAATAAAAAAAAAACAAATTGATTTAGTTGCTTGTGTTTGGATTATAAGCAAACAAATTTTCAAAAAGTTAGTATCAAAAGTTAAACGATATAAAAACTATGGAATTGAATAATAATAATTATAATAATGATAATAAATCGTGTTACACACCACTGTCGTACAAATTCGGGCAAATAAGGAGCCACTTCAACTGGGCACACATAACCTAGACGACCGATTGTTATTGCTAAAAGAACAGAAAATATAATATTGAAATAAATCAACTGAATTAAATTATATTACACTTATATTGTTGTACTTGTATTTGTAAGTACACCAAACATTTACAATATGCATATAATCAATATGTAGTATGTGTTGTGTATGAATTGTTTTCAATGTTGTTTCTATCATTGTTTTAGTTATTGTTGCTTTCAGTGTTGCCAACGCCTTTACACAAAAAAAAGGCCGGTTAAACCCAAAATATGACAGAAAACGGACAGATTTTTATCTTAAAAGGACAAGAAATATAGACAAACAATGTTTTCGTATTAATACATATAATCATAATTCATTTAAGCCCTATTCAGACGAGCACTTTTTCACCGACACTTTTTGTCACATTTTGTCAAAAGTCTGTCCGTGTGGCGTAACCACACAAAATTTCAAAGCGTCTGTAAAAAACTAACGCTCACAGATGGAAATAGAACACGTTCTATTCCATCAATGAGCTATGGTGAGCGACACGGACAGCTTTTTGACAAAAAGTGTCGGTGAAAAAGTGCTCGTCTGAATGGGGCTTTAATAATAACATAGCCTTAAAAATATTTCTAAAATTGAAAGTATTGGCTCTTTATGGGGCAGTAAAAGATTTTCCACTGGAAATGCATAAATTTTTTCTTTTAAATTTAAAAGTTATTTGGCGATCCGAAAATGAATATATTAGATGACATATAGTTGCATTTAATATGTTCTATGTGCGACTTGTAACAATAAAAAAAAAGTATAAAGTAAAATAAATTTAAAAATAAACATATTATCCTCATAGGAGACGTTTAACATTTTTCCAGAAATCGCAGTTTTAAAAAGGTCAAATGTGTCCCCAAAATGACAAATTGCCTTTGAGAAATGCTTATCGATATCGGAAAATCAATATGTTGTAACTCATATATTGTTTAAGCGACTAAACCAGTGGTGGGCACGCAGTGGCTCCGGGAGCTAGCGGCTGCTCCCAGCTTTATTTTTGCCTATTCGGCGCAGTGAAGTCGCAAAAAAGACTCGCAAGCAAAGTAACAACAACAACAACAACTAATAGGGTTGTTGGTGGTGATTTTGTTGTAGTTTTTGTTGTACTGCTCCCAAATTCAGATTTCGTGCCCACTGCTGGACTAAACAATGAAGAAAAGGATAAAATAAAACAAAAAAGGCATTTTTTCTGGATAGGGGACTTTTTAAAAATGTTCCGTAAATCGCAGTTTCAAAACGAACAGATTTGTCCGCAAAAGGACAAATTGGCAACACTGGTTGCTTTCTACATGCAACTTTAAATGAAATGCGAAACAAATGTGTGTGTGCGTGTTTAGGTTTTGTTGTAAACAGCTTCAGCGCATACATATATGTACAGACACATACATACATATACACATACATACAAGACGAGTATTATTATTAAAATATCACATATATATACAGTATATAAAGTAATTGTTTTGACAAAGAAAGAAATGCACATATTGGTTTATTATTTTTAAAAATAGTTAAAGACTTAATTTCATAGTTGTTTATTTTTAACATGTTTTTATTTGTTTTTTAAATTTACTACCCATAACTAATTTTATATAAATAGAAAAGCATTTTTATTAAATTTTTTTTCTATCAAAACAATTACTAGACATACTGTATATACATTAATATTTATTTGCTGTACTCACCTGTATTCTCCAGCAGCGTTTTTGGCGTATTCGGTCGATTGATGATGACGAAGAGATCGGTCAGTACAAGGTGTATGTACTGCTTGGTTTCCTCACCTACAAATCAAAACAAAACAACAAATAATTATAAACAAATGTACGCTATAAATAGCTCAATAGTGTTGCTGTTTATGTGCATAGTTGAGATTGATTTAATTGTATAGATTTCAATACGATTGCTTACCCAATTTCATGCAAATTTCACCAATTGCCCAGGTTGCATTGTTGCAGACTGAAATGAAATCGGGATTCAAATTTTGACCCAATATCGGAAAGAATTCAGCCATGAACGGATGCACATGTGGGAAACATGCTTTGGTCAGATCACCCAGCAATGCGAACGAAGATTGACGCACCTAAAGGAATGAAGAAAATATATTAGAAATTTGCTTTAAATTATTTTAAAAAATTCAATTATATTCTAGTTATCTTAGTTGAGTTTTCTGATTTATGACTCCTTTTTTCCTATCCCAACAATATCAACTACAACAACATCAACAAATAGCAGTTGCTGCTCCCAGAGCCACTGCGTGCCCACCGCTGCTTTTTATTATTATTTTAAAATTATATTCTCAATTTTCATATATTTTTTCTGTGTTTCTTACTCAGAATTTCGTTTATCAACTTACTTCAGGCAGCACATCCTGCATGCATTGATAAAGCAAATGCATGATATTGCTATTGGCCACCAGGGTCTCAATGTGCCGATCCAAGCCTTCGGCCAGGCCAGAAAGCAAATCCAAGGCAACAATCATGCGCTCCTTATCGGGATGTTCAAATGTGTGATTCTGTTTGCAGAGCTAATCAAATTTTACAGCATGAAATACAAATGATGAAAAAATGAATATGGAAATAAGTTGTTACCATTTCCTGGTTGATTGTCTGCTCGATTAGAGATATGCATCTCCTGTAAACCGGATCACAATAGGGCAGAAAGCCCGATTGCAAGGCTGTTGCAATGCTGGACAGGCATTCGAGTAATGGAAACAGATCCTTGTCGTCGTCTTTAAGCAAATTCCATTTGGCAATCAATGGCGGCATCAGTATATCAATATATTGCGGCTTATTCAAATGATGGCCCACAGAATCGGCCAATGTGCCAACGGCATCGTACAAGATCAATAGATTCTTATGCTGATACTTGGAAAAGGCGAATACAAGTGTCTTCAGTATATATTCCAAATAGGGCACCAATTCTGTGCATGCCTCCTCCTCCAGTGTGGCAAATGCCGAGCAGGCAGCCTCCTGGACGCGTTTATTCGAGTCCAAGATGCGCTTGAGCAGCTCCTCCATCAATGGCTTGAGGTATTGATCATGTGGTTGATTCACCACCCAATTGGCATAACGCGACAGCGTCCAACATGTGATGGAGCGCACCAAGGCCTTCTTATCGGACAGGCAGCTAATTAGATAGGGTATCAATTCGGGCAAATGCTGAATCATGCCCTCCATGCAGCCCTCGGCAATGGCGCCCAGTGCCAGCACGCCGCTCTCCTTGATCACCCACTCCTGATGGAACAGCGTGTCCTTCAGTATGGGCAGCACAATGGGCAGACAATCCTCGCGGAATACATTGGCCAACACATCCAGAGCAGCAGCGCTGCACTTGCGCAAATTCCATTCAGATAGCGAACTATCATCGTCCAGGCCATCATCGAACTCATCATCATCATCCTCGCCGCCGCCACCACCGGCCGCCTGACTCGCCTCGCCACTCTTGATGGTGTGTGTGCGGGATTTGTGGAAACGCGGACGTATATCCTCCTCCCGATCCGGCACCATGTCATCCTCCTCCACATTGCCCTTGAGCAATATAATATCAATTTCGGAATATTTCATGCCACGGACGAGCACCGGCGCCAGCTGGGACAAATACGGAGCCAGCACATCCTTGCAGATGCTTTGCTCCGCCAGGGACAACCAAAACTCGGATGCCTCCAAGGCCACGCCCTCGTCAGAGTCCTGTGTGCGCAGCAGCATGTACTAAAGTAGAAAAAGAAAAACAACTTTGAGATACCCCTTACAAAATTTGTATATTAAATAGATATTTATCTATTAATATTCAACTGCAAAGGTAAAAAAAAATGACTGCATACTTTTGGGCGTTTGCGTTTTCTAAAAACTTAAAACACCCATTACTTTGGTTATATACTAAAGGAGAAGAATAAAACAGCTATGAGATACCCCTTAAAAAATTTACATATCAAATAAATATTTATCTATGAATTTTAAACTGCAAAGGTAAAAATTGATGCATACTTTAAGGCGTTTGCGTTTCCCAAAAATTTAAAACACCTATAACTTTGGTTATATATTGAATGAGAAGAGGAAAACAGCTATGAGATACCTCTTACACAATTTTAATATCAAATAAATATTTATCCATGAACTTCAAACTGCAAAGGCCAAAGATTACTGCATACTTTAAGGCTTTTGCGTTTTCAAAAAACTTAAAACACCCATAACTTTGGCTATATTTAAAAGATCTTGAGGCGTTTAAGGAAAAATAATAGATAATAAAAATTATGAAAGTTCACCAATAAAAAGAGCGTTCTATTTTAAAACTGTGGTAGTTTTTTTGAAATTTGAAACAATAAATTGCCCAACACTCACCTCAATAATCTGGGACATGTGTGGCATCAATCTGTCCATGCGCACCTCCAGCAGCATAACCAGACCATGGCACACATTCTTGCGCACCTCGTGATCCTCATCCGACGACAGATTAAACAGATTCTCAATAAACGCATCAATGTGCAGCATCAATGCCTGCGATCGATTGATAATGAACTGATTAATGCAACCAATCGCATGCGAGCGTATCTTTGGACTGTTGTGCTTAAAGTATTGCAAGAATTTGGGAATCATCACATTGAGCGGCCTGTTGAGTGCCGCCGAGTCCAAGATTTCCGCCGAATCCTCGCAAATCTTTTGCAGTGCACTAAACGCACCCTCGCACACATTGTAGTCCTGATTGTCGAGCATGTCGCACAGCGAGGGCAACAGCTGTGGCCAATTCTGTAGTCCCCCATTGCTGGCAATTGTGGTGATCAAGATGCTGACCGTGGCACGGATTAAAGGTGACGTATCGCCAACAGCCTGCAGGCATTCATGCTTAATATACTCGACAATCTCTGGCTGCAGATTGCTGCCGTGCATGCGTATGTTGTTCTTGAGTATCAAACCACTGAGAGAGCGTGTGGGCTCGTCTTCTGTTTTCAATTTGGTCAGCACATAGATCAAATAGTTGTTAAAGTCTGGATAACGATTGAATTCCTCCAATTTCTGTGAGTCACAAAAAAAATAATAATAAATATTTGTTACAATTTATTTCTTTATTCATTTTTAAAGGGTTATATCATGATAAAATTATAAGAAGGTGATTCGCACTCTTTCGGGGCGACGACGACAGAGATAGATATACAGTGAACCACTAATATTCTTCATACAGCATAAATTTGTCAAATTTGCGTATAATAAAGATGTTTGGATGAGGGTTTCTAATATAAGATCTTTTATTTACTTGAATTCCGATCATATGATACAAAAATTTCTTTAACTCATTAAGTACCCATCGAAAATTTTGAATTTTAGAAAAAGTAAATTTTTCAACATTTTTCCTCGATTTTTTCCAAAAAATATTTTAATACAGAAAAATTCTTTAAACAATTTTAAGAGTGAATGCAAAAAAATTTTTCAAAAATATTTTTGCTAGTGATTTTTTATAATTTTTTGAAAAAAGTTGAAAAAGTTTACTTTTTTTAAACTTCAAAACTATTCGATGGGTACTTAATGGGTTAAAGAAATTTTTGCATCATTATAACGGGATTTAATTGTATAAAAGATTAATATAAGAAACCCTCATCGAAACATCTTTATTATACGCAAATTTGACAAATTTATGCTGTATGAAGACATTTGTGGTTCAGTGTAGATATATAGTACACTAGGGGGCTCCGCCCCCTGCTCGCTTCGCTCGCCAACCCCCGCTCGCTTCGCTCGCACAATTGAAAAGAAGGTCTTTTGTTGTCCAGCTTAACAAACTTAAACTGCTCGCTTCGCTCGCCAACCCTCAGCTCGCTTCGCTCGCAAAAAAAAGAACTCTTTTAGTTGTCCGGTTTAACAAATTAATACAATATAAGGGGGTCCGTCCCCTGCTCGCTTCGCTTGCAAAATTGAAAAGTAGGTCCTTAGTAGTCCGCTTTAACAAATTTATATAATATAGCATTTTTTGTAAAAAAATCGGAAATATTCAACTTCCGCTGTCCGCGGTTTTAATGTTTCTTCCTTGCAATTGAACTTTGGCTTAAAGTCAGATTTAGTGATTTGGCGGGAAAAATCCAGATTTGGCGGGAAAAAGCTACATTTGGCGGGAAAAAGCTAAGTTTGAGGAAAAAGTCAAAATTTATCAAGAAGATTTAATCTTTGAGTTTTGTAAGAATTTCTCATACAACAGAGTTTTTGACTCTAAAGGTCACTTTGCATCCGATTGTTCCTATGGCAGCTATATGATATAGTCATCCGTCTTTGACCACATTTGGTCAATATTTAAGAGACAGTACCAAACATATAATCTGTGAGTTTGGTTGAGATATTCTAAGAAACAAAAAAGTTGTTCATACTAAAGGTTATTTTCATCCGATTGTTCCTATGACAGCTATATGATATAGTAATCCGACCTTGACCAAGTTTGGTAAGAATGTAAAAGACAGTCCCAAACATACAATCCGTGAGTTTGGTTAAGATATCTTAAGAAACAAAAAAGTTTTTCTTACTAAGCAATTCTGTGACCTTTGACCTTGATTTTGACCCACTTACAGGTCGAATTTCGCAAAACGCCGTCTTATTGCACGATGAAATTATCTCACCTATGTTGTGTGAAAATTTCATCTTTCTATCTTTTACCGTTTGGGCTGCACGTTGATTCTCAGTCAGTGAGTCAGTCAGTCAGGACAAAGAGTTTTATATATATAGACTTGTTTTGTTTGGTTTTCTTTACTCTTCACTCATTTTCATTTTGTGCGAATACATCACCTTGTTTTGCTTTCATCATGGGGCATATAATTACCATTTGCACTGCCATTTGAGTCGCTGTGTCGGGTGACTGAGATTCTTTCAAGATCGCAATGATCTGCTGCAGTCCTTCTGCCTGCGGTTCCCACGTCATTTTCGGGCTGTTTAACTGAGACTTCAGATGCTGTGCAAACACATAATAAAGCAAATTAATTATTAGACACGCTTTCTCAACCCCACCCACAAAAATCGCATGAATTCTAAGCCAAGTTGAACGCCCTTTTAAAGGGTAGCACTTTTTGTTCGAGGCCATCTCTCTACACACACACACACTCACTGTAACACACACACACACACACATGCCCAGTTATACAGACACATAATGTAATAACTACTTGAGGCTTGTCTGTCACTGCCGCCATGTTCTTTGTGCTCTTTTATCACACATTTTGCTTGTTTATATTTCGTCAGCAATTGTTTAACACATTAGCACTTACCTGCAATAGTGTTTGGGCGTGCGTTAAAACTAATTTTGGTCTGGCTTGCACTTGATAAACCCCTTAATTTTCTCTTTTTCACTTTTCCTCGACCAGATGAAATTTTTTTTTTATGTGGTGCTTTTGAGTGTGACCAACTGAATGACTGACAAAAGTGCGTACACACTGCATGCGATAGCGATACAAATAAAACAGTGCTGGCAAATGTTAAAGGAACTATTGTGAATGAAATGTTAAAGTAACTGATAAAAGTAACAAACGTTTATTAATAAAAAAAAACGTTAACTTTGCTTAGCTATTTTATTAAATAAACAAATCTTTTTTCTATAAATTACCTCTTTATTATTTCATATCAAATTGTATTTGAACAGCAAAAGAAAATATTCAAGCAGCTAGCTGCTATTAACAGTTTGCTGCAATTAGCAGTGCCGCACTGCCGCTGTAAACAAGCATCGTCTTCTTCTTCTCCAGTTGTTTTGTTTGGGGTTTGAGGCCAGACAGACGAGATCCATTAATTTTTAAACAAAGGACCCACGTTTCAGGACATTCATCCCGAGGTCAACAAGCAGCGCCAACGCCAGACAGCCAAGTGAAAGTTTCTGAAGCTTAGTCGCATTTCAAGAGCAGTTGCGGCCAGACATGAACAAGCGCAACAACGTGAGTTTGCCAAATAGCAGAAAGAAAAAACACAAAGAAATAATTGAGTTGACAATAAAATTGAAAATGCAACATTTATTTGCAGATTCGGCTGCCGCCGGAGGTGAATCGGCTGCTATATGTGCGCAATTTACCATATAAAATCACATCGGACGAGATGTACGATATATTTGGCAAATTTGGAGCCATACGACAAATACGCGTGTAAGTACACCTACTCAAGTAATTGTTGTGACAAAGAAGTTGCCTGCCAGACTGTTTTAACATTATCCGTTTATCCATTATCCGTTTATTTACAGAGGCAACACGCCGGAAACTCGCGGCACCGCATTCGTTGTCTACGAGGATATTTTCGATGCAAAAAATGCCTGCGATCATTTATCGGGCTTCAATGTGTGCAATCGCTACCTGGTCGTCCTCTACTATCAGTCCAACAAGGCCTTCAAGCGCGTGGATGTGGACAAGAAGCAGGAGGAGCTCAATAATATCAAGTCCAAGTACAATCTAAAAACGCCAGAGGCGCCCTAAAAGTGCATTCATCAAATTCCTCTATGTACAGTATGTCAAAGAAAAAAGTGCACAAAAAATCTTTATTTAATTTTAGTTGCCCATGGTTCCTAGAAATGTTTAAAAAAAAAATCAATTCCTAGTTCCGTTGGGTTCAACAAATTTTAAATATAAAAAAAATAAATATGTGCACATTTTTTCATTGCCAAAAAAATTACTTGACTTACTGTATGTATTTATAAAATTCTTTTTAGTTTAAAAAACTGCCTCAAAAATTTTGCTATCTACTTGTAGAAATTTTCTAAGATTTTGTATCATCATTTAAAAATGTCAACATCTCACATCATCTATCTCACTCCAACTCCATCACAAAGCATCATCCAAAACTTTTTGAATTTTTCAACAGAAATATTCGAAATCATTTACATACAAAAACACACTCATCAAAATAACAAGCAAGTAAAAGTAAAATAAAAAAAATTGTAAAATTAAAAATGGTTTCGTTTTGGGTGGATGTAAAAAGTTTCTTTATAAATACTTAATTTATTTGTTTAACAATTGTCTATAAGTTAAATATTAACCAACAATACCTCAGGGAAATAAGTATATTTGGATAATGTTATTCAAAAATATATACTTTTAACAAAAAAGATTTGATGCAGATTTCTTAAAATAATCTTATCATTTAAATTCCGTTTGAATGATACGTAAATTTCCTTAACATGGAAAATTTAGAATTTTTGTAAGTGTTTTTTTTTCAACTTTTTCCTCGATCTCAAACATAAAATATTTTGATGCAAAAAAAATATTCAAACAATTTTTAGAGTGACTGCAAATATTTCAAATATCTCTTCGCTATTATTTTTTGTGATATTTTAAACTTTTACAAAAATTCTAATTTTTTAATGTGTTAAGGAAATTATTGTATCATTCAAACGGAATTCAAATGATAAAATTATTTTAAGAGTCTGCATTAAATCTTTTTTGTTAAAAGTTTTCTTTAATAACTTCGTCGACACATACTTATTTCCCTGAGTGTAAGATCTTTCAACTTTAAAGTTTGTTTCTCAACTATTCTCGGATTCGCGTGGCATCTGCGGGATTCTCTTAGCTGCCGCCTGATACTGTTCATAGGTATTTTGTTGCTTCTCCAGCTCCCGTTGCTTGGCAAGTTCCTCCAGCTCCTCTTTGGCCGCTTCCGCGATCTTCTCTCGCAACGCTTCCACATGGCGACGTTTCTCACATTTCTGGACTTGCTTCTGACGAAACTTTTCAGTGATTTGTTTGGGCGGCTTCGCCGGCTTTGGCTTCTGCTCGTCGTGCACCTTCTGGTGGCGTATGAGGGCCGCCTCCTGCCGGAAATGGTTGCCACAGGTCTTACATTCGTAGGGCTTCTCCCCAGTGTGAATCCATTCGTGCTGCTTGAGGGACTGCGAGTTGGCGAAGCGACGTGCACAGAAGCGACACTCAAAGTCCTTGACCTTCTCGTGCACGCTCTTGTAATGTCGCTTCATGTTGCCCAGGTTGTTGAATCCCTGATGGCAGCCGGGACACAAGTGTAGTCCCTCCTTTTGCACGAGATGCCCTTGAGTTGGTGGTGGATGTGTGTCTACCTGAACGGCGGTTATGGGATTGACAACGGTGCCAGCCAGCTGCGACAGGTCCACGCGTTCCACACGCCTCGGATCCCGTGGTATGGTGGCCACAGACGCCGCACACACCTTCAACAGTTGATCCGCCGCCGGATCAGCTGGTTGCTCCGCAACTCCCTCGCCCAGTTCCAGCTGACGCTGGCGATACGTTTCAATGGCACGCTCCACGCTCTTCTCGTGCGTCTTCAGATGCTTCGTCAGACTCTCCGTGTAGAGGAACTTCTTGCCACACACCTTGCACTCGCAACGCTTCTCGCCCGTGTGCGTCATCTCGTGGATCTTGCAGGCATGCGATTTGCCAAAGGTCTTGCCACAATATTGGCACGCATAGTTCCTAATCTTCTCGTGCACAATCTTGATGTGATTGTCGAGAGCGCGCCGCGTGTGCGTGGCATGCTCACAGATCTGGCACTTGAACATCTTCTCCTGGGTGTGCGTCAAGATGTGTTTGCTCCACTCCTGCCTGGTGGTCTTGCCCACACCACAATAGGGACACACATAGTTCTTAATCCCCGCATGACGTAGCAGATGATTCTTTAGAGCGCTATTGATGTGGAAGCCCTTGCCACAGATATTGCAGGGATAAGGCAGCTGTTCACCCGTGTGCTTGTACATGTGCTTCTTCAGGGCCACGGGACAGCGGAAGATCAGGCCACACTCCCCGCAAGATTGCTCCACGCGCGGCACACTAACCCGGGACATGTTGTGCACCTTTTTCAGGTGAATCGTTAGCAGTCGGAGGCGTGGAAACAACAGCTTGCAGCCCTCCACAGTGCAGGGCAACTCCTCCACGCTCTGGGCGTGCGCATAGTCCACATGCAGACGCAGTGCAGCCGCTGTGGTGAAGCCCTTCTTGCAGTTCTCCACATGACACTGAAAGGGCAACAGCTCATTGTGATGCTTCATGTGCTCCTCGTAGTTGAGTTGCTTCTTGAACTTTTGCTGGCAAACGGGACAACTGATGATGCGATGTAGATGACGATCCGCTCGAGAAATTCGCTTGCGTTTCGTCTGGGATTTGGCAGGAGTTGACTGGGATTCACTTAGGCGTTGTGCCAGCGGCACATCATCCTCGGAGCAGGAGGAATCCCTGCTCACACCCTCCTCCGCTTCCTTGTCCACATTCTCCAGCAATTTAAAGACATCCTCCACGTTGTTAATCTCCAATTTGTGGCTCAGCAGTGGATCGTAGTCCGTGCTGGGCTCGTGCTCATCCTTGACCAGCAGCTCCGTCTCATTGCTGGCCACTGGAAGTGGAAGTGCTTCAAATAAATCATTTAATACAACCTTGCTGGCCACCATTTCCTTAAAACGCTGCACGGACGCCGCACACAATTGCCGAAACTCGTGCAGATCATTTAAACGGGCGTAACAGCTGCCGCACAGATTCCTCGGGTAGCCATCTTGGGGCTCCGCCAGCAAGGACGTGCACACCGTGAATGTCTTGGCGAGATCTGGCAATGCAAACAGATCATATGTTGTACAGCACTCTAGGTACACTAGGCAAACTCGACATATTGAGTGCACTGAGTACGTTGTGCCTGTGCTCATGGCCAGAAATCGAATCACAGGTGCCAAGTGCCAAAAGCCAAGCTTACAAACAAATTTCTTATTTGATTAGTAAATAAATACACAAGTATTTTGAGCGTTTAACGAGTATCGATGCACTTAAATATTCATATATCGATAAGTATTAATGCGATATTTTTTAAGGCGATAGCAATATCGTTAGCAGTGCGTTTTTAATTTTTGCCGATACTCTTTTTTTTGGCGAAATATGGCACGATATATCCATATACTACAAATTAGCTGAATCTAAATTTCTAGTAAATATTCATAAATAATTTGCATTTAGCAAATAATCAACGAAAAGCAGCATCGATAGTTGGTCGGCAATTACATCAGTGATACCAATTTCTAGCCGAAAATCTGGCTTTTTTTTTTAGATTGATAGCTAAATTGAATCCAAAAAGGATTCTATACTGCCAATTTTGGAACTTTTTCAAAATGGAAACGATATAAAGGCGGAAACACTTTCCGAGTACTCCAAAATTAGCCTCTTAAAATGGGAGAATGATGAAAATACGTCAAATTTTTGATCCGAAGCAAAAAAAAATCGAGATTCTGCAGGCAATAACCCTTTTTCGCTCTGACTCCGTTATCGTTGCAATGGTAGAATGCTGATGCAGAGAGGGTTTTAAGCCAAGGTTATTTGGTAAAAACTAAATAAGATTTTGACAATCAGGCAAATTATAAAAATGTTCAATTATATGCATATACATATATGCATATGTATATTTTATCTTCTGAAGATACAGTTTGGTTCGATACAAAACTTGTTGCTCTACGAATAAATTGCCTGGCAAATACCTTAAGATGATAGGCATTATGTGCGAAGTTCAATGACAAAGAAAATGCCGAAAAAAATCATTTAAGATGCTTTTATACTTTTAGATTAAAAAAATAAATAGGAAATAAGGTTTGGCCTGTTTTTCTATAATTTTTTAGTTTTTCAGTTTATTTTTCCTATTTTCATTGGCCGCTTTGTCTTTTTTATCCGGTAATATTTGGCATCACTGCAGTACTGCTTACAATCGAACTATCGATAAATGGTACATATGCAAATGAGTATCTGTATCTGCTGAAGTAAACGATACTCGATACTTGTACTCGTTCTAGTTGGCTGACGAGTATACCAATTTTTTCGTGTCAATATTATTTTTTTTTTGTTGCTGGAAAACAACCAAAAAAGACGAAAACTTTGTGAACGCTTGAAAATTAATTTAAGCAAAACGAAAACCAAACTCGGGCACGATGGATGTGGCGCGTACGTACTCGATACACACGCTGTGTCGCATTTGCCTGAATCTGCTGCAGAACGATGCTGCCTACGATTTGTATATGGTTCCGGGTCTGGCCAAGAAACTCTGTCTGTGCACCTCGCTGTCCGTGGAGCAGAACGACGGATTTCCCAAGAATCTGTGCACCCAGTGCTATGCCCGACTGAACGATATGCATGACTTTCAGAAGCTGTGCGTCGATTCGGTGCAAAAGTTCCAGGACATGGTCGCCAGCAACGCCTTCACATGCCAATCGAACTTCGATGTGCTGGATCCGAGCACATCCACCCATGATCTGCCCAATGAGGATGAGGATCACATCAACTTTGATCCGCTGTTGAATCACAAAATGGAATTGATTGAGAACGAGGAGGATGTGTTCAAAATGCTCGAGGATGTGGACAAGGAGGCCGAGGAGGTGGAAAAGGAGGTCAAGCAAACAAATAAACAGAACAACAAGCAAAGGGAGCGGGATAGGCACGGGGAAAATAAGGAACCCTTGACCACAATCAACATGTTCAACGAGGACAGCTCCTCGGCGGAGGAGAGCGGCAATGACAACGATCGCGACATGGACTTTGAGCCCAACAGCAGCGACGATGACATTCCGCTGGCGCAGCGGATGCGCAGCAAGGCCACCACTAACAAGAACACCCGAGCAGCCAAGTCCAAGTCCAAGCCGAGGAAGAAACGCGTCACGGATAATGAAGATGAGGATGATTTTAGCACATCTGCAACCTCCTCCTCCGATGATGATGACGACGACGACGATGATGATGATGATCCCGAGCACAAGGGCCGCAGGTAGGGATGCCACCAGTGTTGCCAATTAAGCTATTTTCCCCACAGCAAATGCTGGATAAATTGTAAAACAGCGGGTAGCGGGAATTTTAGCTACTTCAAAAATAATTTTAGCTTTTTCAAAACATCTGGTAACTTCATGTATTTTTATGCTTTACGATGCCACACTTAAATACTAGTATTTTTTCCATTTGAATGGTAAAAAAACAAAATCTATAAGCCAAAATAGCATTAAATTATGTCGTTTTTAACTATGAAATCAATTGAATCTATTACAATTTATGAATCGATCGGTGAAAATGCGTAAAATATATACAGTGGTCCACTAATGTCTTCATACCCCCTAACTTTGTCAATTTGATATCTTAATTTAATCATCTATTCATTTAAATTCCGGTTGAATGATGCAAAAATTTCCTTAACCCATTAAGTACTCATGGAAATCTTTTTGTAAAAGTGAATTCTTTTACTTTTTTCCTCGGTCCCAAACAAAAAATATCTTAATGCAAAAAATTCCTAAAACAATTCTAAGAGTGATTGAAAAAATTTGAAAAATAACTTCGCTAGTATTTTTTTATGATATTTTGAAAACTGCAAAAAAGCCACTTTTTGTATGAGAAGGAAGAAAAATGGGTTAAAATAGTTATTTTTATTAAATTTTAAAAAGTCATAAAAAATATTATCGTAGAGACTTTTCAAATTTTCGTTTGCAATCCCTCCTAGAATTCTTTGAAGAATTTTTTGCATCAAAATATTCAAAAAACACTGCATTAAATCAATGAAAATATCGTTTTACTACTCAACAACAACAAATTTTTTTAAAGCTATTTTCAGCTTTTTTCAAAGGCTATTTTGGCTTTTTCATGTCCCGAAGAGTTGGCAACAGTGGGCTCAAATAAGCTTTAAATGTCCAAATTTGACCTGCATACTTTATGCTGTGAGCCACTGTATTTATATTTTTTGGCCATTTTATTATTGTTCTTCATTTTTTTTTGCTATATATATATTAGGGTGTCCCTTATTTGGTCAAAGTCAATATTTTTAAACGCATACGGGCAAGTTCTGTTCATTAGGTCCTAAAGCACTCAGAAATAAATTTTTACCTCAACCGGAGTATGATAACCCGTGCCGACTTGGATCGGAAAATTTCAAAATTATATGAGACATAAAAAAAAAAAAATTTTTTTTTAATTTTTTATTTTTTTATTTTGTTTATTAGGTCCTAAAGAACTCAAAACCAAGTTTTCACCTTGATCGGAGTACGATAACCCATTCAAATTTGCATCGAAACATGAAAAAACAGTATTTTAACACTGATTATACATTTTTTGATGGTTTTTCATGTTTCGAAGCAAATTTGAATGGGTTATCGTACTCCGATCAAGGTGAAAACTTGGTTTTGAGTTCTTTAGGACCTAATAAACAAAATAAAAAATAAAAAATTAAAAAAAATTTTTTTTTTTTATGTCTCATATAATTTTGAAATTTTCCGATCCAAGTCGGCACGGGTTATCATACTCCGATTGAGGTAAAAATTTATTTCTGAGTGCTTTAGGACCTAATGAACAGAACTAGCCCGTATGCGTTTAAAAATATTGACTTTGACCAAATAAGGGACACCCTAATATATATGTATTTTAAAAAACTATAACAAAAATTAATCATTTGATTAATCGATTATTTGTATTTTTCGTCGATTAATTGCAATTAATAATCGCGTAGCCTAAATTAATCATATGATTCAATGATCGATTAATACATTTTTTTTTGCCATTTGCAGCCGCAAGGAGAAGCCAAAACGCAAACGGATTCCCGTTGGGGAGCGTCATCTGCATCGCATCATCGACTGTCACATCTGTCACCAGAAGTTCAAGAAGGCCATAAGGTACGAGGAGCACATGAAGTACCACAACGATCTGTTGCCCTTCCAGTGCAAGGTGGAGAGCTGCAAGAAGGGCTTCACCACGGCCAACGGACTGCGCATCCATGTGGATCACGCCCACACGGAGTTGTCCGAGGTGCACGCGTGCAGCGTGGAGGGATGTGGCAAGACATTCCCACGCATTCGCCTGCTCACGTTCCACATGAAGAAGGTGCACAACATTTCCAAGTCGGCAGCGCCTTTAAGGGACTTCCCCTGCACGGAATGCGAGACGGTCTTCCGCTGTCCCACGGCTCTGAAGAAGCACATGTACAAGCACACGGGCGAGGAGCTGCCGTATCCGTGCAACATCTGCGGCAAGCGCTTTGTCATCAACAGCGCCCTCAGGGATCATCTGATGCGGCATGCGGGGATCAAGAACCATGTGTGTCCGTACTGTGGCGTGGGCAAGACCACCCGACAGGAGTGGAACGCTCACATCCTGACGCACACCAAGGAGAAGAAGTTCAAGTGCCGGCAATGCGATCACGCGTCCCACAACAAGCAGGCGCTGTCCAACCATGTCAAGGTCGTCCACATGAAGATCAAGAACTTTGCCTGCCAGTATTGTGGCAAGACATTTGGCAAATCGCATGCCTGCAAGGTCCACGAACGGACGCACACGGGCGAGAAGTGCTGCGAGTGCAAGATCTGTGGCAAGATCTTCCTCTGCGAGAAGAGTCTGACCAAGCATCTGAAGACGCACGAGAAGCGCGATCTGCCGCCCATGGATATCCATCGTCCGCTGAACATTCCGCTGCCCGTGCCCGATCACATGCAGCAGCAGCAGCAGATGCAGCCGGGCGATAATCTCATGGTGCCTCCGAATGCGGCCGATGAACTGCTCAAGGCGTGTGGCGGTGGACCACCAGGAGCAGCTGGAGCTGGAGTTAAACCCAAGAATTCCCGACGTGTGCAGCGCGTGGACATCTCACAGCTGGCTGGCACCTCTGTCAATCCCATACCATCTGTATCCGTGCCCTCCTGGTCACCGCAGGTCAACTTTACCAAGAAGGAGGGCCAGCACATTTGTCCTGGTTGTGGACGCGGCTTCAATAACATTGGCAACATGAAGCTCCACTACAAGATCATACACGAGAAGGTCAAGGACTTCGCCTGTCGCTTCTGTCCCAAGCGCTTCTCCAAGGCACAAATCCTGCGGCATCACGAGTGGATACACACGGGCGAGAAGCCCTTCGAGTGCAAGATCTGTGGCAAGCATTTCCGCCAGGAGACGGCGCTCAAGAAGCACATCAAGACGCACGACAAGCCCAACCGGCGCCACTATCCGGAGAAGACGGATCCGTCGCCGCCATTTCAGCACAAAATTGAACCGCGCGAAATTGATCGCGAGCCGAGGAACTATGATCAGTATCAGGATCCGGCCGCGGAGCGAGCGGCGGCCACAGCGGAGCTGCTGGCCCATCAGATCGAGGAGAACGAGGCGAAGCGCAAGGCGGACATTGAGCGGCGAAAGATCCAGGAAGCCGCCTGTGAGCAGCTCAACAAGCTGCAGAAGCAGCAGGAAATTGAGAAGGCAACGACGTCCTATGATGGCTACTATGCACAAAAGGCTCAGGCGGAAGGCATCAGCGTGGACGCTCTCAAGATCGATCATGTGTAAATGTACCATCGATACTTTTATATGTAAATGTCCACTTGGTACCATTTATGTGTAAATGTCTCAGCGGTACCATTAACAGTTTGTCAAGAAATTCCTTACACTCCCTTAAAAATGTAATATTTTGACTTAAAATAAGAAAATAATAGCTTATTATATATATTTGGAAAGGTCATTTAATTTTCGTTCGAATGATGCAAAAATTTTCTTAACCCATTGAGTACCCATGGAATATTTTGAATTTTTGCAAGTCTACTTTTTCAACTTTTTTCTTTGATTTTTCAAAAGAAAAAACTGCAAAAAAAAATTTTTCAAAAATATTCTTGCTAGTATTTTTTATAATTTTTTGAAAAAAGGCACTTTTTGCATGAAAATGAGAAAAAATGGGTTAAAATGGTAATTTTTAGGATTTTCAAAATATCAAAAATACTAGCAAAAATATTTTTGAAAAATTTTTTTTGCAGTTACTCTTAGAATTGTTCCAAGAATTTTTTTGCATCAAAATATTTTTTGTGAAAAATCGAGGAAAAATGTTTTGAAAAGTGACTTACATAAGTTCGAAATTTCCGAAGGGTACTAAATGGGTTAAGAAAAGTTTTGTGACATTCAATCGGAATTTAAACGACCTTTCCAAATATACATAATAAGCTATTTTTTTCTTATTTAAAATCAAAATATTACATTTTTAAGGGAGTGTAAAGAATTTCTTGACAAACTGTATGTGTAAATGTCCACTTGGTACATTTATGTGTAAATGTACCATCGATACTTTTATATGTAAATGTATCATCGATACTTTTATATGTAAATGTACCATTGGGCGTGTTCACCAGAACAAATCGACAACAGAAAATCGATGAAATTCGCATGGTTATTCTGGTGAAATGCAGTGATTAGCAATCATGACTTCAAATTTTGTGATTATGATGACTGAAAATACATCATCAAAATAGTACGCTGAAATTTTCTGATTGTGATGCTTAGTTATCGAGCAAACAAAATACATGATTACTGATTGATTAGTTCTGGTGAACACGGCCATTGATACCATTTACCTACAAAAACCCAGCAATATTTTTAAAACTACTCTTAATTTAACATTTCTTTTATAATTTTCCCCTTACCCTCAGTCAGTAAGAAACCGTATACATACATATGTATATGATCTGTCTCCTCGAATTGCTCCATAGAGCAACTAACAACGTATTTGTACCACAATATTAATTTTATTACTATACATACATACATAAATATGTGTACGTATTTTTGTTGTCTATGTAACTGCATGGCATCTATTGCTTAATTAGAATAATGACTTCATAATATACACACATAAAATTCAAATTGTCGTTATTTTCTTACTCATGCGCTTCCACTACAAAGTATTTTTTCTGAAGTGGCCTGAGAAGTAGAGGTGGAGAACTATCGATAGTCGGCACCATCGAT
Source organism: Drosophila recens (assembly GCA_037043495.1). Lineage (NCBI taxonomy): Eukaryota > Metazoa > Arthropoda > Insecta > Diptera > Drosophilidae > Drosophila > Drosophila recens. The sequence continues at coordinate 97,361 of JBAMBJ010000969.1, read as the reverse complement.
AGTCAGCGATATATTATTTTTCAAACTATCGATAGTTTTCGATAGTGTGTTAAATTGAGTATTAATGTATTTTCAATTCCAAAAATTTTAAATTTTTATATAAAATTCCAATGAAAATTTGAAATTGACATTGAGTTAGGTATTATAAATATAAAAATAAATAGAATTCGCTATCAATAATAATGTTTCGCTATTAGGTTTTGTAAAATCCAAAGTTCAACGATCTAAATCTTTTTGTCCAGCCTACTGAACATGCGCTCGGACTCGGCTCAGTTCCGTTATGTTCTTTTTTAACTTTTTCGACTGTAGTAAGGAACTTGTCCATGTAATAAAAATATATAATTATTTAAAACAAAACTTAAATGATTCGGTAGCTCTGCAGATGCAAAATGCGAGCCTTCCTGTGACGCGTTGAGCGTCATAAAAAACTATCGCCCACTATCGATAGTGCAGGTCTGCCATCGATGGCGGCTCGATAGTGCTTGACCATCGATAGTGCCGATAGTGCCATCGATAGTTCTCCACCTCTAGTATATACAACAAAAGTACTCATGTAAACGATGTATTCCTTTAAGGAATCGTACTCAATACTGACTCAAAAGTACTCATGTTTACAAACAACTTGTTAAAGTAATCGATGCTCAGGACTTCCGCTAAAACATAAATTAGTTTCGAGTAAAATTTTGTTGAATGTGCAAAACAAAGTTGAATTAAATAGAAATTGTGCAGGCAAAAATGAATAACGAAACTCCAGATTTAATACATTCCGTGTGCCGCACATGTCTGTGCAACCTGCAACTGGATGAAGCCTTCGACCTGTTTGTTCCGGGCCTGGCCAAGAAGCTGTGTGTGTGCACTTCGCTGTCGGTGGAGCCCCAAGACGGATTCCCGCGAAACATTTGCAACTCGTGCCACAGTCGTCTTAATGATTTGCATGACTTTCAAAAGCAGTGTGTGGAGTCTGTGCAGAAGTTTAAGAAGTTGGTGTCTGAAAACTGCTTCATAAACAGGACAATTCCAGAGGACGAGCCTCCTGTCGTGAATGCTGCTTTGCAGGATGACGTCGATGAGGGGGAAAACACTATCCTTGATCCCCATTTGAATTCAAAAATAGGAATTGACAACGAGGATGATTTTTTTCAACTGATTGACGATGTTGTGAAAGATTTCGAGGATGTAGATAATTCGGAGGACGCACTTAATGACAGCGGAAGCGACAGTAAGAATGAGAATATTGACAGCAGCAATTCGGATGATGAGATGCCATTGACACGCCTACGACGTAGCAGCAGGACTACAAAGTCCAACGCCACAAATAACGATAAGGGAAAGGATTCGTCTGACTATAAATCGCTTGGTAAAAAGAAGACTAAAGAAAAGACGTTGGTTGATGGAAATTGCTTCATAAACAGGATAATTCCAGAGGACGAGCCTCCTGTCGTGAATGCTGCCTTGCAGGATGAGGTCGATGAGGGGGAAAACCTTATCATTGATCCCCATTTGAGTTCAAAAATAGAAATTGACAATGAGGAGGATGTTTTTCAAAAGATTGAAGTTGATGTTGAAGATGAAGATGACTTCGAGGATGTTGATAGCTCGGAGGACGCATTTATTGACAGCGGAAGCGACTATAACAATGAGAATGAGGACAGCAGCAGTTCTGACGATGAGATGCCGTTGACACGCCTACGACGTTGCAGCAGGGCCATAAAGTCCAACGCCACAAATAACGATAAGGAAAAGGATTCGTCTGACTATAAATCACTTGGTAAAAAGAAGACTAAAGAAAAGACGAGAGCTGGTTTGGTAAGATATTTTGTTATGAGGAGCATATGAAACACCGTCATGATCAATTACCTCTTCCTTTGCTCAGATTGTCTGTCAGTATTGCCCGATATCCTGCCCGGATGACTGCAAGATCCACGAGAGATTGTATACTGGGAATGATTGCTTCGAGTGTTCAATTTGTGGAAAATATTTTTTCTTTGAGAGCAGATTGACGAAGCATTTAAGAACTCACGAGAAGCGCAAAAATGAATCTGCTATGAGCTCCACAAAGGCGGAAACTGATGGCGATGCACAGAAGATGAAAAAAGAACCAAAAGCCAAAAAGAAAGTAGAGAATTACATTAAAAACGAAGGCCAGAACGTTTGTCCGGAATGTGGCAAAAACTTAAGTAGTAAAAAATGTCTGAGGCGCCACATAAAAGCCGTACACGATAAGATTAGGGACTTTGCCTGTCGCTTCTGTCCGAAGCGTTTCAGCAAGTCCTATCATCTCCGTCATCACGAGTATACGCACACGGGGGAAAAGCCGTACGAGTGCGAAGTGTGCCATCAAAACTTCAGACATAATGCGACCTTAAGAAAGCATTTGAAGTCCCACAACAGACCTCAAAAAGAGCCAATGAATCTAAAAAAAACCAAAGCCAAAAGATCTCTCAAAAAATCCTCAGGTGCCTAGAGTGAGACTGAAGACGGAATCAGTAAAAAACTACGAGCAGTACCAAGGATCCAGGCACAGTTGATCGCCCAACAACTGGAAGCGGGAAATTCAAGAGGCAGCCTGCGAGCAGGTCCAAAAATGTGCATGCCCAGCTTACTAATAAAGTATTGAATAAAGAATAGTATATAAATCTTATTTATTTATTTATTTAGTATCAGCTAAGTACAGTTGACCAAAATTAATGTTATAAGTAAGTTAAGAATCGTTAAAATCGCATTAGTTCTTATATGGGTATTTCCAGGAAAAAAATGGCAAAAATTCACATTTTCAAAAATGTTTTCTCACGTGTTTAATGCATTTTATCAACTCTATTTTTATGATAAAAGACAATCTTTGAAGACCTGTCGTTTTTTAATTATTTATAGAAAACAATGCATCGCGAACGCGACCAAAAATGGAAGTCATTTTTGACTTCATCTTGACAAATGCGAAGTCTGCGAAATGTGGCGAGTAATTTGGAAGACAATACTCTTAAACCATAATTAAATAATGCAGCTTTCCATTTTTGAAATAATTTTGATATGTAACTACCGTTTTATATATATTTTACAAGTTTTCTTAGTAATTTGTAACGTGACATCGCGAACGTGACAAGATATCCACCTAGGTTTTCCAAGAGTTTGTTCATTAAATTTTATTCTATATTCCGATATATAGCTCTTAGAACTTGTTTTAAATTAAACTTTCAATATTTTTCTATATATTAAAATGGTTTATGTTACAATCTTACTCCCTGACTTAGTGTAATCGTTAAAATACAAACGGTCCATTTTGAAAATCAATTTTTAAGAAAATAGGCAAAAATATGGAAAAAGTGAATTTATTCCAATGTAGAATCTATATGTTCATCCTATTGAATTTTTTCTAGCGTATATTGATAAAACAAATAACTTGATTACATTTTTGGAAGAAAATTTCACAAGATATGAGTTTTTAATCAATTTTACGTTTTTCGTCGTGGTGGACCTTTTTCTGGAAATGCCCATATGTGATTTTTTGAGTTGAAATTTTGATCAATAACAGTTATTTTCAGTCCCTGGATAAAAAATTCAAAAATCTGGAGGTATTCAAAATTCTCATTTATTGCAAGGATTGGGGAAAACCTAGAAAAACCAAAAATCAATCAGATCAACAAATATTAATAGTACAAGTATTAGAGTTAGTAAGGTCAGGGATTTCTAGAAAGGAAGAGCAAAAAGGATGATTTCAAGAATCTTAGTAATCTACTATTCCTCTATCGAAAATGTTTAATGGGATACTTGGTGTTGCGAATTTTTTATTTGCGGTCAACATTTAAATTAAAGTAAATTTGAAAAATATCGATAGATAAATTTTAAACCAAGTTAATTTAAGCGAAAGATAAAACAGCGGATTTAAATATTGGCAGAACAGTGCTGCAGAAAAATACAAATATTCTTTAATAACAGCACGGCACATCGTTTGAGTAATTTTTTTTAACAGTAACACAACAGTACTCATTTTAGTGATGTATCGTTTTAATATGCATTACCCAACACTAAGACGGATAAAGACTTTTGCATCTCTCAGTTTGTTTTTGCATAAAGTACGAAATTTGTTGAATTTAAAGTAAATAAAACGCGTAAAATGAATGAGGAGATTCCACCCTCAATACATACAATATGTCGCACTTGTCTCAGCAAACTGCAACTGGACGAGGCCTTCGATCTGTTTGCTGTCCCGGGCCTGGCCAAGAAACTGTGTGTGTGCACTTCGCTGTCGGTGGAGCCCCAAGACGGATTCCCGAGAAACCTCTGCACCACCTGCCACAGTCGCCTCGTTGATTTGCATGACTTTCAAAAGCAGTGTGTGGAGTCGGTGCAAAAGTTCAAGGAGTTGGTGATAAACAATAGTTTCTCCATACAGACAAATGCAGTGGATAACTTTGACAACGGAGCACAGGACGCAGAGCTGCCTGATCCGCTGCTGAGCAGCAAAATCGAAGTAGAGAATGAGCAGGATGTGTTTAAGATGCTGGAAGATGTTGATAAAGAGGACGAGGAAGTTGAGAATGAGGAGGATGAAAAAGAAAGTGACAGCGACAACGACAATAAGGATGAGGATGTGGACTTTCAAGTGGATAGCAGCGAGTCCGATGATGAGATGCCGCTGTCACGCCTGCGATCCTCAAAATCCGCAGTTAAAAAGAATGTTGATGAGCAGGAATCGTCAGAATCGAATGATGAAGAGGATGAGCCCAAAGAGAAACCAAAACGCAAGCGAATTCCAGCAGCTGAACGTCATCTGCATCGCACCCTTGAGTGTCACATTTGTCGTCAGCGATTCAAGAAGGCCATGCGCTACGAGGAGCACATGAAGCACCACAATGATCAGCTGCCATTTCAGTGTTCAGTGGAAATCTGCAAGAAGGGATTTACGACAGCCGCCGGACTGCGTCATCATATGGATCACACGCACCCGGAACTCTGTGAACTCATTCCCTGTACCGTCGAGGGATGCGACGAATCCTTTCCACGAACCCGCATGCTTACACATCATCTCAAAAAGGTGCATAAGATTTTAAAGCCTGAGATTCGCAGTCATCCGTGCAGCGAGTGTGATAAAGTATTCCGCTGCCCAACGGCGCTCAAGAAGCACATGTACAAGCACACGGGCGAGGAGCCGCCCATCTCCTGCAACATCTGCCAGAAGCGATTCCACATCAACAGCGAGCTCCGGGATCATCTGCTGCGTCACGCCGGCGTCAAGAATCACGTTTGCCCGTACTGTGGTGTGGGCAAAACCACCAGGCAGGAGTGGAACAAACACATCTTGACGCACACCAGGGAGAAGCAGTTCCAGTGCCGGCAGTGCGATCATGCCTCCCACAACAAACAGGCTTTGGCCAACCATGTCAAGGTCGTCCACATGAAGATCAAGAACTTTGCGTGCCAGTATTGTGGCAAGACATTTGGCAAATCCCATGCCTGCAAGATCCACGAGAGACTCCACACGGGCGAGAACTGCTGTGAGTGCAAGATCTGTGGCAAGATCTTCCTCTTCGAGAAGCGGTTGACCAAGCACCTGCAGTTGCACGAGAAGCGTGCTGCAAAGCCCCCAGTTGATGGCGATGAGCAAAAGGATCTGCTGACAGAGCCAATCGATGTAAAGAACGAGCCAACAGTGCCCGTCAAGCCAACAGCGCCCGCCAAGCCAAAGAAATCACATCGTGTGGAGCGTGTGGACATCTCTCAGCTGGCTGGCACCTCTGTCAATCCCATACCATCAGTATCCGTGCCCTCCTGGTCGCCCCAGGTCAACTTCACCAAGAAGGAGGGCCAACACATTTGTCCTGGTTGTGGACGTGGCTTTAACCACATTGGCAACATGAAGCTCCACTACAAAGTCATACACGAGAAGATCAAGGACTTTGCCTGCCGCTACTGCCCCAAGCGTTTTGGCAAGGCGCAATATCTGCAGCATCATGAGTACACTCACACGGGGGAGAAGCCGTATGGCTGTAAGATATGCGATAAGCACTTCAGTCATGGCTCATCCTTGAGGAAGCACATGTTCTCGCACAACAGACCTCCCAAGGCGCCAAAGGCCCCGAAGCCGCCGCCCAAGACAAAGGAACAGAGGCCCAAACTTAAGCTAAACACGCAACCAGCCAAGAACTACGAGCAGTTTCAAGATCCAGCTGCTGAGCGAGCGGCAGCGACAGCCGAGTTGATCGCCCAGCAGCTGGAGGAGAGCGAGGCGAAGCGCAAGGCGGAGGCGAAGACGCGGGAAATTCAAGAGGCAGCCTGCGAGCAGCTCCAGAAATTGCAGCAGCAGCAGATTTCCTATGAAAGCTTCACGGAATGAAACTAAGGATATAGTATTAGCGATCCGTGCTCATTATAAAGCTCTGCAATATTGGTTAATAGATATTATATTTTTATTTTTAAATATCTTAATTGTGTATACAAACTTTATGTATAAATTATTTTTTAATTTTACCATAAGCAAATCTACATATGTTTATTGCCCATAGACAGAAATAATTATAATAAATACGTTGCGTAAAATATTTTTTTTTATTTGCTGAATATTAACAACTATTATTAAATCGAATTTTAAAAGTAAATACAAAAGGATAATAAAAATTACAAATAATTTAAATTTGAGAAGTAATAGCATAATAAATAAAAGAGCGTTTTATATTCAGTTTCTGACGAGGCAAACGCTCAACAAGGCGACATTCTTCTATTTGTACTCAAATTTTAAATTTTGCGCCAACATATACCATTTTGAGTCATCGAGCCGACAGCTGCAGCGCTGCCAGCTGTGATCGTTAATAAAAGTCAGATTTGAATAAGCAAGTTTTGAAGAAATAATATAAAAATTTGGTTGTATTTATAGCATTCTGTTATTTTATTCCTACCTTCTTTGCATTCTAGTTTAGGAATAAAATAAAAATTTGCTAAAAAAAAAAGTACCATATTTTTTATTTTTACTTTAAAATTTGGTTATTTTAATCTCGCTCTTTTTAACGGACTAATTTTGGCAACGCTGTCACATCTGTTCTAAATGTTCTAAAATCGGCTGCTGACAGTTCTAAATGGTATTTTTATCGTTAGCCAACACTTACCGACAGCTAGTAATGAAACTATTTCTTTTGTTATTGTTTGTTGAAAGCACGTTGTAAATGAAATTGTAAATGAAATTGCACATATAAAATAAATAACGAAACTCCAGATACAATACAAACCTGCAACTGGATGAAGCCTTCGACCTGTTTGTTCCGGGCCTGGCCAAGAAATTGTGTGTGTGCACTTCGCTGTCGGTGGAGCCCCAAGACGGATTCCCGAATAACATTTGCAGCTCCTGCCACAGCCGCCTAAATGATATGCATGACTTTCAAAAGCAGTGTGTTCACTCTGTGCAAAGGTTCAAGGAGTTGGTGCCCCGAAACTGCTTCATAAACAGGACTATTCCAGAGGACGAGCCACCTGTCGTGAATGCTGCCTTGCAGGATGAGGTCGATGAGGGGGAAAACCTTATCCTTGATCCCCATTTGAGTTCAAAAATAGAAATTGACGAGGAGGTTGCTTTTCAAAGAATTGATGATGTTGATAAGGAATTCGAGGATGCAGATAATTCGGAGGATGCATTTAATGACAGCGGAAGCGACTATAACAATGAGAATGTGGACAGCAGCAATTCTGATGATGAGATGCCGCTGACACGCTCACGACGTAGCAGCAGGGCCACAAAAAACGATAAGGGAAAGGATTCGTCTAACCTTAAACCGCTTGGTACAAATAAGACTAAAAAGAAATCGAAAGCTGGTACCGTAGAGTGTCAGATTTGTAATCAGAATTTTACTAAGGCATCTTGTTATAACGAGCATATGAAACACCACAATGATCAATTACCTTTTCAGTGTACAGTGGGGAATTGAAAGAAAGGCTTCAAGACTGGGTCAGGATTTAGAAGACATTTGGACGCCACGCACACGGAACAATGCGAGCTTATGGAGAAAAAGTTCAAGTGTGATCAGTGCGATCATTCTTTCCACGAGAGGTATTCTAAAAACAGACACATCAAGAGTGTGCACATGAAAATCAAAGAGTATGTTTGCCTGTATTGTTCAAGATCCTTTTGCACTCCTTACGCTTGCAAGAAACACGAGAAACACGCATACTCAAAAAGATTCGTTCGAGTGTATATTTTGTGGAAAGAAATTCCTCTACGAGAAGAAATTAACAGAGCATTTAAGAACTCATGAGAATGGCGAAACTAATTCTGTAACGAGCTCTGAAAAGACGGAAAATGATGAGGAGGATGTACAAAAGAAGGCTAAAGATATTCCTGCCAATCCGAGTGAGGCTACAGTGGCTACATCTCAATTAGTTGGTACTGCCCTAAAACCCATTCCATCGGTATCAGTTGCAAGTTGGTGGGAAGACTACCATTACAGATGAGTTTAAGCCCTTTGCTTGTCGCTACTGTCCCAAGCGTTTTGGTCATAAACAAGGTCTATATCATCACGAGTATATACATACTGGGGAGAAGCCGTACGAGTGCAAAGTATGCCATAAAAACTTCAGACAAAATGCGACCTTAGTGAAGCATATGAGTTTACACAACGAGCGGCTGCATCGGCCCAATTGATGGCCCAACTGGTGGAAGAGAGCGAGGCAAAGCGCAAGGCGAAAGCTAAAGCTCCGAAATTCAAGAGGCAGAAATAAAGAATAGGATTGAAAATCTTTGTAATGTATTTTACCTCCATTGAAAATGTTAAATGGGATTAAATAAAAGAAAATTCGAAAAATATCGATAGACATATTTTAAACCAAGTTGGCAAACATTGCCCATTTAGGTGAACATGTTTACTTAATCTTTTTTTTTAGGTGAGTCAACTTCCTCAGAATGCTCACTTGCTCACTCATATTGTTCATTAATTAGCTCAGTTATTCACGGAGATATTCACTATCGAAAATATCATACGTTACATTTCGATTAAAATCTGATGATCATTTAGGCCTAAGAGCACAGAGAAAATTGAGCAAAGTGCGCAATAGGCACAACTGTGCAATAATGAGCAAAACAGAACAACTGAGCAAAAAAGAATTACGACTACGCCAAAATAAATATATTGTAACGGTCCAGTCTATGCGGCACACCTCCACAAAAAAAATAAAAAATCCAAAATTAGAGCCTGATTTTTGATGAGTTTAGGTGTACAAATTTTTTCCGGGCTTTTATAGTTTTTTTTTTTGTAATAATTTTGAAATTTTAATAAAAATTAACTATTCTTTTGTTCTTTGTGCATGTTGAATAATTTTGAACGTTTACCAGCACTACGTTTTCATATTAATTTTTAACGTTATTTCCAACACTGTACAACGGAATCATGTCAGATTTGAATACCAAAAAATTTAACTTATTGAAAATAAGCAAATCTATTTGGATAAAATTTGGTGGTCCTGGAAAGGATCGATTTTATGCCAAGGCATCATCAATAATTTTGGTCAAGCGCAAGGTCAGGTGAAGGGTCATCATCAATCAATCATCAAAATAGATTCATGATCTGTTGTCTGAGAGGGAGGGAGTGTGATTAAAAAGCGCCGCAGGCGAAAAATTAAAAAAAAAAAATCGCGCGATTTTTTTTCTTCAAAAATGTTTTGCCTGCGGCCCTTTAATCACATTTTACTAACCAGAATTGCAAGAGCATCTTCATTGATTATTGCTCTTTATATGGGTCATATTATCTACCAATTGCCATAAAAAGCGAATAAAAATGACGGACGGCTTATGTTAAAAAAGTTTTGGAAAACACGCCAAAAATTACATGAGGATGAAAGTAGTAGTAGTATTCGAAGAAAAAAAAGATCGATGCTAAGCTCCAATCAACTCTGGAAAACTCAAAAGAGCATTCAAATAGTTCATTTTGCATAAAAAGAACAAAAACATAGTTAATTTTTACTACAATTTCAAAATTATTTTAAAAAAAAAAACTATAAGAGACCCGCAATTAATTTTTACGCCTTAATTCATCATTAATCAGGCTCAAATTTTGGATTTTATTTTCTTTTTTGGAGGTGTGCCGCATAGACTGGACCATTACCGATTGCTGGGATAGTATCCTTTAAGTAATCGTACTCAATACTTACTCAAAAGTACTCACGTCTACAAACTACTCGTTAAAGTAATCGATGCTCAAGACTGCCGCTAAAACATAAGTTTGTTTCGAGTAAAATGTTGTTGAAAGTTCAAAAAAAAGTTGAATTAAATAGAAATTGCGCAGGCAAAAATGAATAACGAAACTCCAGATTTAATACATTCCATGTGCCGCACATGTCTGTGCAACCTGCAACTGGATGAAGCCTTCGACCTGTTTGTTCCGGGCCTGGCCAAGAAACTGTGTGTGTGCACTTCGCTGTCGGTGGAGCCCCAAGACGGATTCCCGATTAACATTTGCACCGCCTGCCACAGCCGCCTCAATGATTTGCATGACTTTCAAAAGCAGTGTGTGGACTCTGTGCAAAGGTTCAAGGAGTTGGTGCCCCGAAACTGCTTCATAATCAAGACTATTCCGGAGGACGAGCCTCCTGTCGTGAATGCTGCCTTGCAGGATGACTTCGATGATGGAGAAAACATTGACTTTGATCCACATTTGAATTTAAAAATAGAAATCGACAATGAAGAGGTTTCTATTCAAAGGATTGATGATGTTGATAAGGAATCCGAGGATGTGGATAATGCGGAGGAGCACATGAAACAGCACACCGATCAATTACCTTTTCAGTGTACAGTGGATAGTTGTAAGAAGCGCTTCAAGACTAGGACTGGATTAAACAGACATATGGAGCACACGCACTCGGAAAAATGCGAGCTTAGGGAGGAGAAGAAGTTCAAGTGTGATCAGTGCGATCGGACGTATGGCCGCAGGCATTGCATGGACAGACACATCAGGAGTGTGCACATGCAAATCAAAGAGTATGTTTGCCTGTATTGTTCAAGATCCTTTTGCACTCCTTATGCGTGCAAGAAACACGAGAAATCGCATACTCAAAAAGATTCGTTCGAGTGTATATTTTGTGGAAAGAAATTCCTCAACGAGAAGAAATTAACAGAGCATTTAAGAACTCATGAGAATGGCGAAACTAATTCCGTAACGAGCTCTGAAAAGACGGAAAATTATGAGGAGGATGTACAAAAGAAGGCTAAAGATATTCCTGCCAATCCGAGTGAGGCTACAGTGGCTACATCTCAATTAGTTGGTTCTGCCCTTAAACCCTTTCCATCGGTATCAGTTACAAGTTGGTGGAAGCAAGAGGACTTCACCATAAAGCCGTACAGCTGCAAAGTATGCAATCAAAACTTTAGATATTATTCAACCTACAAAGAACATATGGACTTACACCACACACCTGAAAAGTAGAGTACAGTGGGACTGAATTTGGAACCAGTATAAAACTACGAGCAATTTTCAGATCCTTAAGCGGAACGAGCGGCTGCAACGGCTCAATTGATCGCCCGACAGCTGGAAGAGAGCGAGGCGAAGCGCAAGCAAAAACTCGGAGCATTCAAGTCGCAGCCAGCTAGGAGCTTCAAAAATTTGCAATAAGAGCAAATACCTAGCTTACTAAATAAAGTTTTGAATAAAGTATACCGTTATACCGTTTTCTTTGCTGACCGCAATGTAAACATCTGTGTATGTTTATAAAAACCCACTACGCTTTCCTAATTTATTTTAAGCGAAAGATAAAAGATTCGATTTAAATATTAGCAGAGAAGGGCTGTAGGAAAAATACAAATATTCTGTTAATAACAGGACGGCACATCTACAGATGTTTAGGGCAGTGCTGCTAGACAGATTTAAATTATTAACAAATTTTAAAGTAAAAATTAAAAAAATTTGGTAGTGGTTTTTTGCATTCTGTTATTTTTTTAATTTTTACTTTAAAAATTTGTTAATAATTCAAATCTATCACTTTTTTAACGGATTCTGACAGCACTGGTTTAGGGAGCTCACACACCATTCATGCCATTCAACCGTTTGTTCTGATAAAAATTACTCAGTTAACGATGTACTCGTTTGAGTAATTTTTTTTTAACAGTAACTCAACAGTACTCTTTTAGTGATGTATCGTTTTAATATTCATTACCCAACACTTGCGGATAAAGACTTTTGCATCTCTCAGTTTGTTTTTGTATAAAAGTATAAGTTGAATTTAAAATAAATATTAAACGCGTAAAATGAATGAGGAGACTCCACCCTCAATACATACTATATGTCGCACTTGTCTGAGCAACCTGCAACTGGATGAGGCCTTCGACCTGTTTGCTGTCCCGGGCCTGGCCAAGAAACTGTGTGTGTGCACTTCGCTGTCGGTGGAGCCCCAAGACGGATTCCCGAGAAACCTCTGCACCACCTGCCACAGCCGCCTCAATGATATGCACGACTTTCAAAAGCAGTGTGTGGACTCTGTGCAGAAGTTTAAGGAGTTGGTGTCCAGAAACTGCTTCATAATCCAAAATGTTCCGGAGGACGACGTTGTCAATGAAAAGGAACACATAAGCTTTGACCCCCTTTTGAATACAAAATTGGAAATTGATAACGAGGCGGATGTTTTTAAAATGATTGAAGATGTTGATAAGGAATCCGAGGATAATTTGGAGGATGCATTTAATGATAGCGGAAGCGACTATAACAATGAGCATGAGAGCTTTCAAGTGGATAGCAGCGATTCCGATGATGAGATGCCGCTGTCACGCCTGCGAAGTAATTCCCGAATCACAAAGTCCAAGACCAAAAAGGATGATAAGGATAAGCCTAAGGAAAAACCGAAACGTAAGCGTATTCCTGGAGATGACCGTCATTCCATTCGCACCGTAGCATGCCACATCTGTAATCAGAAATTCTTTAAGACATCTTGTTATGAGGAGCACATGAAACACCACAATGATCAATTACCGTTTCAGTGTACAGTGGAGAGGTGTAAGAAAGGCTTCACGACTTCCACAGGACTCAAACATCATATGGAGCACACGCACACGGAACTATGCGATCTGCATCCCTGCACAGTCGAAGGATGCAGCGAATCCTTTGCTCAGACTCGAATGCTCACCCAACATATGAGGAAGGTGCACAATATTGCCAAGCCCATAATACATCCATGTCCGGAGTGCGACAAAGTATTCCGTTGTCCAATGGCGCTGAAGAAACACATGTATAACCACACCGGAGAGGAGCTGCCCTTCGGCTGTAACATCTGCCAGAAACGCTACCGAGTGAACACCGAACTCCGGGATCACCTTTTGCGACATGCCGGAATCAAGAACTTTGTTTGTCCATATTGTGGAGTCGGGAAAACAACTAAACAGGAGTTGGATAAGCATATGTTGACGCACACCAAGGAGAAGAAGTTCAAGTGTGATCAGTGCGATCATACCTCCTCAAGTAAGCAACGCATGTCCAAGCACATCAAGGTGGTTCACTTGAAAATCAAGGACTTTGTGTGTCAGTATTGCCCGAAATCCTTTAGCACTGCCTATGACTGCAAGATCCACGAGAGATTGCATACTCGGAATGATTGCTTCGAGTGTACAATTTGTGGAAGAAATTTTCTCTTTGAGAGTAGATTGACAAAGCATTTGAGGACTCACGAGAAGCGCAAAACTAAATCTGCGACTAGCTCCAAAAAGACGGAAACTGATGGCGATGCACAGAAGAAGGAGAAAGAACCAGAAGCCGTAATGAAAGTACCAGAGATTCCTGCGAAGCCAAAGGATCCACGTCGAGTTGAGGTAGTGGATATATCCCAATTAGCTGGCACTGCCATTAACCCCTTTCCATCGGTATCAGTATCATCCTGGTCTCCGCAAGAGGATTTCGCCAAAAACGAAGGCCAGAACATTTGTCCGGAATGTGGCAAGAACTTTAATAAAATCGCCGGTTTGAAACTCCACATAAAAACAGTACACGATAAGGTTAAGGACTTTGCCTGTCGCTTCTGTCCGAAGCGTTTCAGCAAGTCCTATCATCTCCGTCATCACGAGTATACGCATACGGGGGAAAAGCCGTACGAGTGCAAAGTGTGCCATCAAAACTTCAGACACGATGCGACCTTACGAAAGCATATGGAGTCACACAACAGACCTCGAAAGGAGCCAAAGGATCCAAAGAAACCCAAGCCCAAGCCAAAAGATCTCTCAACAGATCCTCAGGTGCCTAGAGTGAGACTGAATACGGAACCAGTAAAAAACTACGAGCAGTACCAAGACCCAGATGCAGAACGAGCGGCTGCAACGGCTCAACTGATCGCCCAACAGCTGGAGGAAAGCGAGGCGAAGCGCAAGGCAGAAGCGAAGACTCGGGAAATTCAAGAGGCAGCCTGTGAGCAGCTTCAGAAATTGCAGCAACAGCAGATTTCATATGATAGCTTTACAAAATGAAACTCTGAAATAGTTTATAAGACTCAGTAATCTACTTTTCTGTTATTAAATATATTTTAATCTATTATAATCTGTTATTTTAAGTTAGTAACATACATTTTGCAATAAACATATGATTACATATTTATTTGATATTCAAAGTTACTGGAAAATTGACTTTATTTCTGGGATTAAAACCCTAACCGTAATCGTAACCTTTAGCCGGTAAAAACCAATTCAAATTGAAAATCGTAACTGAAACTGTAACCGAAAAAAAATGTCTCATTTGACCGAAACCTTAAAACCAAAACTCTGAACTGTTTCGATTTTTTCCGACTCCGACGCAACTCTAGTCTGCATAGCTGATGTCCTGGTGAATCCTATATTGGGGGACATCATTTAAAAGACCCACATTCTAAAATAGGGCAAGCAAGTGAGGTATAGAGTATTTTAATAATGTACTAAATTCTTTCGAGCAACGCTCGTTTCGCCAAAGTTGGTGGCAAAAGCCTGTAACTTCTAAATTAGTTGGGATATCTATCGGGTTGAAATTTGAAATATATATTCCCACTATTTCAAAGAAATTTTTGAAAGAAATATGAAAGTGGGCGTAAGCTAACAGTCAAACACAATTTTTTTAATTATTACTTTTAAAAATTTTATCAAAAATGTTAAAAATAATAGAAACAATTAAATTTTTTTTTTTTTAATTTTTAGAAATTTTTAATTTGTTTAAAAAAATTTTTGACTGAAAATAAATATATATTTTTTGCACTTGCTTAAGTATCTAAGCGTATTTGACAGTTAACTAACGCCCCTTTTAGTGCAACGCCCTCTTTACTCTTTCTTTCAAAAATTGTTTTAAAGTACACTAGTCGGCATATTTATTTTGACAACATTTAAAATTAATTCTACTCATAATTTGAACCTACTTCATGTACATTTTGGTATCAATGGAAAGGTCAATTCAATTCCGTTTGAATGATACAAAACTTTTCTTAACCCATTAAGTACCCATTGAAAATTTTGAATTTTAAAAAACGTCAATTTTAAAACTTTTTTCCTCGATTTTTTTCAAAAAATTTTTTGATGCAAAAAAATTCTTCAAACATTTCTAATAGTGACTGCAAAAACAATTTTTCAAAAATCTCTTTGCTAGTATTTTTTATAATTTTTTGAAAACTGCAAAAAATTACTATTTTAACCCATTTTTCCTACTTTTCATACAAAAAGTGCCGTTTTTGCAGTTTTCAAAAAATTATAAAAAATACTAGCAAAGAGATTTTTGAAAAATTGTTTTTGCAGTCACTATTAGAAATGTTTGAAGAATTTTTTTGCATCAAAAAATTTTTTGAAAAAAATCGAGGAAAAAAGTTTTAAAATTGACGTTTTTTAAAATTCAAAATTTTCAATGGGTACTTAATGGGTTAAGAAAAGTTTTGTATCATTCAAACGGAATTGAATTGACCTTTCCATTGATACCAAAATGTACATGAAGTAGGTTCAAATTATGAGTAGAATTAATTTTAAATGTTGTCAAAATAAATATGCCGACTAGTGTATTGGGAAAATATATTTTTAAAATTTTAACCCCGATATATTATCTTGTTCAAAAGTTACAACTCTCCTTTATAAAGCGTAAAATGTCTCTCTTGGCATTTTTTGGAAAAATACTTCAATTTTGACGAGCTCCACAGAATATAATTTTTTAAAAACATAAAACCTTCTGCATAAAATACTTCAACCATTTCTCAATTCGAATATTCAAAAATTTATTTTGGCCACGAGTTTTCGGGAAACGGGCCACAGTGCAAAGTTTAATGAAAACGCCGAAGAGTCGATAAGCAATAAAAGAAATATGATTGTTTTTCAATATATTAAATTTCAATAAAAAAAATTGATATAAAGTCAATATTCTCAATATTTCAGTTTATAGACAGTAAAATGTGTACATAGTAAAAATAATGTATCTAACTTAAAATAAAATACTACAATAAGAACCATATGTACAGTAAGATTACATTATGTTTAAATTCCCATTTTTCGATAAAGGACAAATATATCTAAGACCTAATATTATTCAGTTAAGCTATCATAGGTTATCGGCGGCTGCTGTAATTTCTGAAGCTGCTCGCAGGCTGCCTCTTGAATTTCCCGAGTCTTCGCCTCCGCCTTGCGCTTCGCCTCGCTCTCCTCCAGCTGCTGGGCCATCAGTTGAGCCGTTGCAGCCGCTCGTTCCGCTTCTGGATCTTGAAATTGCTCGTAGTTTTGTACTGGTTCCATATTCAGTTTCAGTCTAGGCTCCTGATCTTTGGACTTGGGCTTTGGCTTCTTTGGTTCCCTTGGCTCCTTTGGTGGTCTGTTGTGTGATTCCATATGCCTTCTTAATGTTCCGTCATGCCTAAAGGTCTGATTGCATACCTTGCACACGTACGGCTTTTCCCCCGTATGCGTATACTCGTGATGACGGAGATGACCAGATTTACCAAATCGTTTGGGACAGAAGCGACAGGCAAAGTCCTTGATCTTATCGTGCACGGTCTTGATGTGGAGTTTCAAACCG
This sequence comes from Drosophila recens, assembly GCA_037043495.1. Taxonomy (NCBI): domain Eukaryota; kingdom Metazoa; phylum Arthropoda; class Insecta; order Diptera; family Drosophilidae; genus Drosophila; species Drosophila recens. The sequence continues at coordinate 80,406 of JBAMBJ010000969.1, read as the reverse complement.
GCGATTTTATTAAAGTTTTTGCCACATTCCGGACAAATGTTCTGGCCTTCGTTTTTGGCGAAATCCTCATGCGGAGACCAGGATGATACTGATACCGATGGAAAGGGGTTAATGGCAGTGCCAGCTAATTGAGATATATCCACTACCTCAACTCGACGTGGATCCTTTGGCTTGACAGGAATGTTTGGTACTTTCATAACGGCTTCTGGATCTTTCTCCTTCTTCTGTGCATCGCCATCAGTTTCCGTCTTTGTGGAGCTCGCAGTTGCTTTAGTCTTGCGCTTCTCGTGAGTTCTTAAATGCTTCGTTAATCTCTTCTCGAAAAGGAATTTCTTTCCACAAATTGTACACTCGAAGCAATCATTCCGAGTATGCAACTTCTCGTGGTTCTTGCAGGCATAAGCACTGCCAAAGGATCTTGGACAATACTGACAGACAAAGTTTCTGATTTTCATATGAACAACCCTGATGTGCTTCGTCATGCATTGCTTGTTGTGGGACGTATGATCACACTGATCACACTTGAACTTCTTCTCCTTGGTGTGCGTCAATATGTGCTTGTCCAGCTCCTGTTTAGTGGTCCTGCCCACTCCGCAGTAGGGACAAACAAAGTTCTTGATTCCCGCATGTCGCAAAAGGTGATCCCGGAGTTCGGTGTTCACTCGGTAGCGTTTCTGGCAGATGTTACAGCCAAAGGGCAGCTCCTCCCCGGTGTGGTTATACATGTGCTTCTTCAGCGCCATGGGACAACGGAATACCTTGTCGCACTCCGGACACGGATGTATTATGGGCTTGGCAATATTGTGCACCTTTCTCATGTGTTGGGTGAGCATTCGAGTCTGGGCAAAGGATTCGCTGCATCCTTCGACTGTGCAGGGATGCAGATCGCATAGTTCCGTGTGCGTGTGCTCCATATGTCTCTTCAGTCCGGTCGAAGTCGTGAAGCCCTTCTTACACTTCTCCACTGAGCACTGGAAAGGCAATTGATCATTGTGGTGTTTCATGTGCTCCTCATAATATGATGCCTTCTTGAAAACTTGACTACAAATGTGACATTCAAATGTGCGACGCAAATGTCGCTCAGCTGCAGGAATACGCTTACGCTTCTGTATTGCTTTGGGTCTTTCCTCATCCTCCTCTTTGGCCTTGGACTTTGTGACTCGGGGATTGCTTCGCAGGCGTGACAGCGGCATCTCATCATCGGAATCGCTGCTATCCGCTGGGAAGTCCACATCCTCATTGTTATAGTCGCTTCCGCTGTCATTAAATGCATCCTTAAAGCTCTCTCCATTCTCGGATTCCTTATCGACGTCTTCAATCATTTTAAAAACATCATCCTCATTATCAATTTCCAATTTTGTATTCAACAGTGGGTCAAAATTAATGTGCTCCTCTTCATGCACGACATCCTGCCCAGCAGCAGTCAAGACGGCCGAGTCCTCCTCTGGAATAGCTCTGATTATGAAGCAGTTTCTGGACACCAACTCCTTGAACCTTTGCACAGAGTCCACACACTGCTTTTGAAAGTCATGCAAATCATTGAGGCGGCTGTGGCAGGAGTTGCAAATGTTCTTCGGGAATCCGTCTTGGGGCTCCACCGACAGCGAAGTGCACACACACAGTTTCTTGGCCAGGCCCGGGACAGCAAACAGGTCGAAGGCTTCATCCAGTCGCAAGTTGGCCAAGCAAGTGCGGCATAAGGAATGCAATGAAGCTGGAGCCTCCTCATTCATTTTGTGTTTTCGTATTTGCAACAAAAATTAATTGAGAGAAAAATTATGCATTTGTAAGTGTTGAATAACGACTACTCAAAAGATAACATCGCTAGCATGAGTACTTTAGCTTGAGTGCTGTTTACTTAAAAGAGTACATCGGTAACATGAGTAATTTTGCCGTGTTTACCTTGTAGCACATTACTAGGATACTCTATACCTCACATTTTCGCCCTATTCTGGAATGTGGATCTTTTAAATGATGTCCCCAATATAATATTCATCAAAACATCAGCTAATTATTCTGTTCGTTTAGTATATCAACATCAAAATAAATTAAACAATTTAAATAAGTCAGCTGTGCAGTAAAGACGGCAAAAGTACTCGTGCTAACAATGTACTCGATGCACTATAGCCAAGGTACTCATGTTAACAATGTTAAGTCGTTTAAGCAAACGTTACCCAACACTTTCGGATAAACATAAATGCAGCAATTTTCTCTCCGTTAATTTTCGTTGAAAACACACAAAATGAATGAGGAGGAGGCTCCAGCTTCAATGCATTCCCTATGCCGCACTTGCTTGGCCAACTTGCGACTGGATGAAGCCTTCGACCTGTTTGCTGTCCCGGGCCTGGCCAAGAAACTGTGTGTGTGCACTTCGCTGTCGGTGGAGCCCCAAGACGGATTCCCGAAGAACATTTGCAACTCCTGCCACAGCCGCCTCAATGATTTGCATGACTTTCAAAAGCAGTGTGTGGACTCTGTGCAACGGTTCAAGGAGTTGGTGTCCAGGAACTGCTTTATAATCAGGACAGTTCCAGAGGACGAGCCTCCTGTCATGAATGCTGCCTTGCAGGATGATGTGCAGGACGAGGAGCACATTAATTTTGATCCACTGTTGAATACAAAAATGGAAATTGGCAATCAAGAGGAGGTTTTTAAAATGATTGAAGATGTCGACAAAGAATCCGAGAATGGAGAGAGCTTTAAGGATGCATTTAATGACAGCGGAAGCGACTATAACAATGAGGATGCGGACTTCCCAGCGGATAGCAGCGATTCCGACGATGAGATGCCGCTGTCACGCCTACGGAGTGGCACCAGGGTCACAAAGTCCAAGGCCAAAGAGGAAGATGAATCGCTCGATAAAGATAAACCCAAGCCCAATCAGAAACCCAAACGTAAGCGCATCCCAGCTGCTGAGCGTGAGCTTCATCGGTTGATCCAGTGTCACATTTGTCGTCAGAAGTTCAAGAAGGCCGTGTGCTATGAGGAGCACATGAAACGCCACAATGATCTGTTGCCATTCCAGTGTACAGCAAAAAAGTGCCAGAGGGGATTCACGACATCCACGGGACTCAAGCACCATATGGAGCACGCGCACTCGGAACTATGCGAACTACACGCCTGCACAGTCGAAGGATGCGAGGAATCCTTTACCACAACTCGCATGTTCACCAAACATCTGAGGAAGGTGCACAACATTGCCAAGCCGGAAATCCATCCGTGTTCCGAGTGTGAAAAGGTATTCCGTTGTCCCATGGCGCTGAAGAAGCACATGTACAAGCACACGGGCGAGGAGCTGCCCTTCGGCTGTAACATCTGCCAGAAACGCTTTCGGGTCAATACGGAACTCCGGGATCATCTTTTGCGGCACGCGGGCATCAGAAATTTTGTTTGTCCTTATTGTGGAGTGGGCAGGACCACTAAACAGGAGCTGGACAAGCACATATTGACGCACACCAAGGAGAAGAAGTTCATGTGCGATCAGTGCGATCATACGTCCCACAACAAGCAATGCATGACGAAGCACATCAAGGTGGTGCACATGAAGATCAGGGACTATTTGTGCCAGTACTGCCAAAAGTCCTTTGCCAGCAAATATCACCTCAATACGCACGAGAAGTTGCACACTCGCAACGATTGCTTCGAGTGCAAAATCTGTGGCAGGAAATTCCTCTTTGAGAGTCGATTGACGACGCACTTGAGGACGCATGCCAAGCAGGGCAGTAAATCGGCTGTAAGCTCGACAAAGGCGGAAACGGAGACGGAGCTGAAGACAGAGGAAGTAAAAGTTCCGGAAACTCCAGTCAAGCCCAGGGATCCGCGTCGCATTGAGATTGTGGATATATCTCAGTTGGCTGGCACCATCGTCAATCCCATTCCATCGGTGTCTGTTTCGTCCTGGTCGCCACAAGAGAACTTTACCAAAAACGAAGGCCAGATCGTTTGTCCGGACTGTGGGCGGGGCTTCAATCACCTGGGCAATATGAAGCTCCACTACAAGGTGGTGCACGAGAAGATCAAGGACTATGCCTGTCGCTACTGCCCCAAACGCTTTGGCAGAGCTCAATATCTGCGTCATCACGAGTACACGCATACGGGCGAGAAGCCGTACGAGTGCAAGATATGCCATCAGCGCTTCAGACACGATGCAACATTGGGCAGTCACATGAAATCGCACAACAGACCGCCAAAGGATCCAAAGAATCCTAAGCGACAGGTGAAAGATCCCCAGGAGCCGAGGTTAACATTGAATACGGAACCCATAATGAATTACGAACAGTACCAAGATCCAGATGCAGAGCGGGAGGCGGCCGCGGCTGAGTTGGTGGCCCAACAGGTCAACCGTGATGATGGCGATGCCACCAGACCCAAGTGGGGACTAGCCAAAGGCGGCGAGATTCAAGAGGCGGCTTTCGAACAGCTTCAAAAGCTGCGGGAGAAGCAGCTCACAAAGATTACCTATAAGAGCTTGGCTGACCAAATCCCCGAATCGAATGTTCGCAAGGATATAGTCAAAAATCATGTTTAAGCTTACTTAATTATAATTTTAGTTATAAGATGAACTTATCAACAAGTTTTGTATGAAGTCTTATATTATGCTAGAATATAATAATTATTTCTGGCTTTTACTGCAGATTACAATAAAGACACTTTCCAATTGATAATTATCATCAATTTTTTAGATTAATAATATGAATTGAATTTATAATTTACTTAAATTTAAGAGTTTTGAATTTTTGTATGTTTATCAATAATTTTGAAAATATACAAAATGTGAATTAAATCGAATATTCGAATTTAATTTTTTATACATCAAAATCTGTAATACTACTTTTATCATTAATAGTAATTATTATGTTTTTTTGAAAATTGCTTAGCAAAAGGAGGAAAAGGGATTAAAAATAGTAATTTTTATCAATTTTCAAAAAATCATAAAAGAATACTAGCAAAGAGATTTTTGAAAAAAAATTTTTGCAGCAATTTTCAAAAAATTATAAAAGATTCCAGCGAAGAGATTTTTGCAAATTTTTATTTTGCAGTCACTCTTAAAATTGTTTAAAGAATTTTTTCCATCAAAATATTTTTTGTTTGACATCAAGGAAAAAAGTTGAAAAGTAGACTTTTAAAAAAATTAAAGAAATTTTGGTATCATTCAAACGGAATTTAAATTAATAGAAGATTAATTTAAGAAATGTGCATCAAATCTTTTATATTAAAAATAAATATTTTTTTATAACGTCATCCACATATACTTATTTCCCTGAGGTAATTTACTTTTTAATAAAAAAACAATTTAGAATTATTTAAATTTATTTCAAGTTGCAATTTTAACCGTTAATGTCACCCACACACAGTTAGTAATAAATTCAATTATAATTTTCTTAAATATTACTATCTATATAATTTTTTTCGTCAATTAAAATTATCTTTTATTTAAAAACAATTTAAAATTGAGAATAATTTAAATTTGATTGAAGCCTGCAAATTAATTATTTATGGCACCCACACACAGTAAGTAATAAATACAATAAACATTTTTTATAATTTACAGTCTATAACAATTTAGAATTGAGAATAATTTAAATTTGATTGATAAACGATTAATTTGCAGAATCGTTTATGGCATATGTATCAAAAGTATCGAGTATGCGCGATGACTCGCTCAAGTAGCCGATATGTCAAGTGCTCGTTACTTTTATGGACGCGTATACATAGTTTTTCTCAGCAGAGAAATTGTGCTGGAAATTTGTAATTTTAATAAAACTTGCAATTGGAATTTCGAAAACCAAATAGACGATACCAATATGAATGAGGGGAGTGAATACTCCATACACTCGATATGCCGCATTTGCCTGAATCACCTGCGCAACGATGCGGTGTACGATTTGTTTCTGGTCCCGGGCCTGGCCAAGAAATTGTGTGTCTGCACTTCCCTCGCCGTGGAACAGCACGACGGCTTCCCCAAGAACCTGTGCTCGCAGTGCTATACGAAGCTGGACGATCTGCATGGCTTTCAGAAGATGTGCGTGGACTCGGTGCAAAAGTTCCAGGAGATGGTGGCCAATAATTATTTTACGCCCGTCATTTCGGACATCAATCAGATTGACAATGTGGATGTTTTGAACATAGCGCCACCGGAGGGTGAAATGGAGGAAGATCGCATTAATTTTGATCCACTGTTGAATACGAAAATCGAGGTGATTGAGAATGAAGATGATGTCTTTAAGATGCTGGAGGATGTGGACAAGGATGTGGACAAGGAGGACGAATCGTCGGAGGAGGAGAGCGAGCAGGAGCAGGATCATGATGATGGTGACTTTGAGGCGAACAGCAGCGAATCGGATGATGCGATGCCATTGTCACGCTTGAGGGGATCAACCAGGTCCAGAGGAGCAGCCAAAGCGAAGGCCAGAAAGACGACCAAACGGAAAAATGACAATGATGATGATGACAATTCCTCCAGCTCGGAAACGAGTGACAATGATGACGACGATGATGATGACGATGATGATGATGACGATGATGTTCGACCCAGATCCAGATCCAGATCGAAACCAAAACGCAAGCGTATTCCGGCTGGTGAACGGGATCGTCATAAGCTCATCGATTGTCACATTTGCCATCAGAAGTTCAAGAAGGCCATAAGGTACGAGGAGCACATGAAGCATCACAACGATCTGTTGCCCTTCCAGTGCACGGTGGAGAGCTGCAAGAAGGGATTTACGACTGCCGGCGGACTGCGCCTGCACATGGACCATGCCCACATCGAGTTCAGTGAGGTGCACGCCTGCACCTTCGAGGGCTGCGACAAGACCTTTCCGCGCTCCGTCCTGCTCACGTTCCACATGAAGAAGGTGCACAAGGTGGCCAAGCCGGATGTGAAGCGGCACGCCTGCACCGAGTGCGAGAAGGTCTTCCGCTGCCCGACCGCCCTCAAGAAGCACATGTACAAGCACACGGGCGAGGAGCTGCCCTTCGCCTGCGAGATCTGCGGCAAGCGTTTCCACATCCACAGCGTGCTCCGGGATCACCTGCTGCGTCACGCGGGTGTCAAGAACCATGTGTGTCCGTACTGCGGTGTGGGCAAGACCACCCGGCAGGAGTGGAACAAACACATCCTGACGCACACCCGGGAGAAGCAGTTCCAGTGCCGGCAGTGCGATCATGCATCCCACAACAAGCAGGCGCTGTCCAACCATGTCAAGGTAGGGATGGCACGATTAATCATATGATACACAATAATCGATTATTTTGCTTCCATTGGCGATTTAATTGTATCGTAAAATGTGTTGCGATTAATTGAAACATTAATCGATTATTCGATCAAATAATCGCGTAGTTGCTAAAAATTTGTTCAGGGAAACACACATGGAGATTTTATTCCAAAAAAAGACTAGCAAAAATATATTTGAAAATTTTGTTTTGCAGTCACTCTTAGAATTGTTTAACAAAATTTTCTGCATCAAAATATTTTTTGTGAAAAATCGAGGAAAAAAGTTGACTTTTACATAAATTTGAAATTTTCGAAGGGTACTTAATGGGTTAAAGAAAGTTTTGTGTCATTCAAAACGAATTTAAAAGACCTTTCCATTGATGAAAATATGTTAACGATAACGGCTCACATAAGCCTTAATTGTCCAAATTTGACCTGCATACTTTATGCTGTGAGCCATTGTATTTATATTTTTTGTGCATTTTATTATTGTTCTTCATTTTTTTATTTCTATACAATGGCATTTCATTACACAATATTTTAAAAAACTAACAATAATTAATCATTTGATTGATCGATTATTTTTATTTTTCGTCGATTAATGGCAATTAATGGCCGTGTTCACCAGAACAAATCGACAACAGAAAATCGATGAAATTTGCATGATTATTCTGGTGAAACGCAGTGATTAGCAATCATGATTTCAAATTTTGTGATTATGATGACTGAAAATTCATCACCAAAATAGTACGCTGAAATTTTCTGATTGTGATGCTTTGTTATCGAACAAACAAAATACATGATTACTGATTGATAAGTTCTGGTGAACGCGGCCAATAATCGCGTAGCTTAAATTAATCAGATGATTCAATAATCGAATAATACTTTTTTTTTGCCATCCCTATGTCAAGGTCGTGCACATGAAGATCAAGAACTTTGCCTGCCAGTATTGTGGCAAGACCTTTGGCAAATCGCATGCCTGCAAGATCCACGAGAGATTGCACACGGGCGAGAACTGCTGCGAGTGCAAGATCTGTGGCAAGATCTTCCTCTTCGAGAAGCGGTTGACCAAGCACCTGCAGCTGCACGAGAAGCGGGATGTGCCACCAGCGGCGACCGCTGTGAAGCCCCCAGAAGATGGACAACAACAACAGAGCACTCCGAGTGGCAGTCAGCAGCAGGATCCACAGATCCAGAGTCATCTGGCAACAGAGCCGGTGGACGTGAAGCCGCTGCCAGTTGTGCCGCCCAAGCCCAAGAATTCGCATCGTGTGGAGCGTGTGGACATTTCCCAATTGGCTGGCACCTCTGTGAATCCCATATCATCGGTATCCGTGCCCTCCTGGTCGCCACAGGTCAACTTCACCAAGAAGGAGGGCCAGCACATTTGTCCCGGCTGTGGACGCGGCTTCAACCACATTGGCAACATGAAGCTCCACTACAAGATCATACACGAGAAGGTCAAGGACTTCGCCTGTCGCTACTGTCCCAAGCGGTTCGCCAAGGCACAATATCTGCGCAATCACGAGTACATACACACGGGCGAGAAGCCCTTCGAGTGCAAGATCTGTGGCAAGCATTTCCGCCAGGAGCAGGTGCTCAAGACGCATCTCAAGGTGCACGACAAGCCGCCCAGGCAGCCCAAGGAGAAGAAGCCCCCGAAGCCATCGGTTAGCAAAGCGCGCGGCCTAAAAGTTGAGCTCAACAAGAAACAACCAAAGATTCATGACGAATATCAGGATCCGGCGGCGGAGCGAGCGGCAGCGACTGCTGCGCTCCTGGCTCAACAGATCGAGGAGAACGAGGCGAAGCGGAAGCAGGAGGAGGCGAATCGCAAGATCCAGGAGGCCGCCTGCGAGCAGCTCAACAGACTGCAAAAGCAAATACAAAGCGAAAAGGGATCCTACGATAGCTACTATGGCCAGAAGGCGGAGGCCGAGGGCGTCAATCCCGATGTTCTCAAATTAGATCACGTTTAAATGAAACGGTGAGAATGCGATTCGATTCGATGCACAAATTGTTGAAGATTCTCTTGATGTATAATTTTTACAGCTATCCCAGTCGATTTAAGCAAACCATATACCATATATATATTATATATAATATGATCTAACTGTCTATGCCAGCGGTGGGCACGAAATTTGAATTCGGGAGCACAACAATCAGAACTACAACAACATGAACAGCGAGTCTTTTGTGCGACTTCACGGCAGAAAGCTAGTTTAAAGCAGTCGCTGCTCCCGGAGCCACTACGTGCCCACCGCTCCCTCAAATGGCATCATATACACACACACACACACACACACAACCTGTAAACACCCTGACGACTTAATCATTTTAATTATTATTAAATTTTAATTACTTTGTACGTGTTGTATTATCCATAATTGATATCTAAAATTTTAATTGAAATTTATTTAACTTTTGTCTATATAAGACGCAAGGAAAATCATTTTAGGCCAGTTTCCAGGACAACATCTTTATATGCTCGACAGCAAATTTTAGTAATTAAGATGCATGGAATTCTAAAAATCTGAATTTTGTTACGATTTCAAATTAATGACAAGATTCTTTAATAAGATATAATCATAATACTAGAAAGGAAAAAAATCCGGAACTGGACCGAATTTAACTCTATAACGCCCACAAAAAATGGAAATCTATTTAAATATGCGATTTTAAACGTATGGCAAGATTCTTCTAAAAAATAAAGTGCAATCCTGAAAAGGAAAAATTAATAGAATTACTTGAATCCAGAAAGCGATTTCATTAAATTTGTCTCTGACGAAAGAAATGAAATTTATAGAGAGATTTGAAGATTTTGACTTTAAAATCTGTCAAAATTAAAAGCTATGCTATGAATAAAAAAAAAACAAAGAATTATACAATATATCTTTCAAGCTATTAAGTACTATATAATCAAAATAACAACATGATTATTATGATGATTATTATGAGTATTATTTAAGGAAATATATTATCGTATATGCACATACATATATAATAATAACTATGTGTTTCCACTCGCTATTGGGTTAACAACTGTGATAAACGGGTAGCTTCAGGATAAGGGGTCCCTCCCCGTCTAACGAAAAAGCCACTCGAGACCACCTTAATTGCTATGTCTATTTGTTTTTATTTTATACGCCCATTTTATAGTGCCATTAGTGTTAAAGGAAATCAAAAAAAAAAATATTCCAGTAAGCTATGACTGAGAAATTTTGCATTCGAATATTTTAATGCAGCAAATATTTAGGAAATTATATAGTTCATTAGCTATTTCTAGCGACAATGTTCAAATTAGCTGTTTTGGCCATTGAAATTTTGACAACACTAATACGCATTTGTATATATATTAGAGATGGGGTAGTCAATGGAATCTTTATGGCTAAAACTATCGATATGCTGGCAAAAGTAACCGATTGCTTTAGCAGCGAGTACAAGTACTCTGACGCCTCTAGTTAGCTCCGCACTAATAAACACTTTTTTTTATCAGAACGATAAAATCAAACAGAAGGCGATTCAAAATGAATGAGGGGAGTGAATACTCCATACACACGATATGCCGGATCTGCTTGAACCAGCTGCGCAACGATGCCGCCTACGATCTGTTCCTGGTGCCGGGACTGGCCAAGAAACTCTGTGTCTGCACTTCGCTCTCCGTGGAACCACAGGACGGATTCCCCACGAATCTGTGCACCAATTGTTTCAGCCGGCTGAACGACTTGCACGACTTCCAGAAGCTGTGCGTGGACTCGGTGCAACGGTTTCAGGAGATGGTGGCCAACAATTTCTTTACAGCTGATCCAGCGGCACAAATAAACCAAATGGACAATTTTGACGAGTTGAATGGGGACATGGCGGGGGAGGAGGAGGATCTCATTAGCTATGATCCGCTGCTGAATCACAAGATGGAGATCACTGAGCATGAGGAGGATGTTTTCAAAATGCTGGAGCATGTGGACAAAGAACCCGAAGAGGTGGAGAAGGAAGTTAAACAGTATGTTGAGGATCTTGCAGATCTTAAGAGAAAGAGGCAGGATGAAGTTGTCGAGGAATTAGCAACGTTCGACGCTCTATCTCAGCTGTTCCGAAATGAAGTCCCAAATATCAGGAATCATTTTACCAACCTAGTGCTGCCAAACTTGGACGAAGATAGATTTAAGCAGCTCTTCAGGATAAACTGGGAGAGCTTCAATATAATCATGGGCCTGATAGAGAATCATCGAGTATTTGCGGTTCTACGAAGCTGTCAGCAAATTCCGCTCCAAGTGCAACTCATGATTGTCCTCTTTCGGCTTGGATCGAATGGCGAGAGTGCCTCGATCACAAGAACTGCAGCTTTCTTTGGCGTCCGTGATGGTGGCACCATTGAACGCGTTACCCGAAGGGTGTTTGCAGCCATATTGGCGTTGACCAAGTCATACATCCGGTGGCCAAATGGCGCTGAGCGCAGAGCTCTGGCTGATGAGGGCGCCGATGAGTTGCCCCAGTGCATTGGCTACGTCGATGGCACTGAGATAAAACTGGCTGAGAAGCCGCTGCAAGATCCAGAGTCATACTTCTCAAGGAAGCAGCAGTACAGCCTGAAACTCCAGGCTGTATGTGACCGTAATTTAATTATTCGGCATATGGTTGTTGGTTGGCCAGGAAGCGTACACGACAGCAGAGTTTATAAGAACTGTCCACTCCACACACGGCATGAATCATTCTTTGAAGATCTGCAGTGGATAGCCGGCGACAGTTCTTACAAACTCACACCGCAACTCATTACACCATTTCGAGCCAGCTCAAACGACCTAACATTAAACGCAAGAAATGCATTTAACCGAAAGTTAACTAGCTACAGAATTCGAATTGAACATTGCTTCGCGTTATTAAAGGAGCGATTTGGATGTTTGAAGGAGCTAAAGTGCCTGATAAAGGACGACAAGGGAGTAAAAGAAGCAGGCGCCTGGATGTTTGTCTGTGCTGTTTTGCACAACATCATAACAGAGACGAGCAGCAGCGATGTTTTAGATGTCAACGTGGAACCTTTCAATTATGAAATGGTCACTGTTGATGAAAATTTCATAGCAAACTCGTCAGTTGGTGCGGAAGAAAAACGGAGGATGATTTGCAGGCTACTCAATATAAATTAATAAATAAATCTTTAACATAACTTCATTTATATTTAACCCGATACTTAACAAACAAGTAAAAGGGGATATTGTCCAGGTAGAAGAAAGCATCTCTTTTAAGATTTTACATTTTTTTTTTTTTGTGGATTAGTTTTAGGCAAGCTTGAAACTTATATTCATTAATTTTTAAATTCATTCATAGTGGAATTCTACTTACTGCACCGGTGGGCAGCTCCTTAGAGTCAAGGATAGTACAGGTTTATTATAAGTATTAAATTATTATGTCCATACGCACTATTAAGTAGAGCTCATACATGTACATACATTTATTTATATATTATATTGATTTAAATTTTAAGTCTTTCATTATTATATTCATATTTCATAAATTTATCATATTGAAGCTTGCAGAGATTATTATTTACGTATTTTCAATATTATTTTCTTTTTAAATATCTGCTCCTGGGGAACTTAGGGGATTTTAGATAGCTCAAGTCGATGTGTAGTTCCCCAAATTAATATTTGGAAAATGGCTCCATTACAATTGCTCTCTTGCTCTCTCACGATGCGTGGGGTCGGCTTCTTGTGCTCTCACAAAGCATCTGATCGGCTGAGCTGCGTTTAAGGAGGAGAGACCTTTATCATAGACCACAACTAACATCTTGCTGTCTTAACGTTTCGTTGAAATTCTAATATTTATAAAATAACTTTAAATATATTTAAATAAATAACGGGTATCCTGTACTCGGAGTCTCGGCTATAGCCTTTCCCACTCGTTTTATTTATTTTGTTTTTATTTCATTTCTTATATTTATGCTGAATCTCAAACATTTTCAGTTCTTTTTCAATATCCATCTTCTTTATTACCTTTTCATGCTCAAGTTCCATTGCCCTTATGACCCTCCTAGCCTCTATTTCCTTGTGGAACTTTTCTTTCTCCCAGGCCAAATTCTCCTTTTCAATGTCCCCCATCTGCTGCATGCTCTTCACTGACCCCAAGGATTCCTTTCGGGGGCTAATTCGAATTTTATTGAAGGAATCAGAGTCCTGGGTGACATCGTTGCTCTCGTCAAATGAGCACTCATAGCCCTCCAAAGGATCGCAGTCTGTGGAGTGTATGACGCCAAATATCTGCTCCAAAATCGAAAAATTGGGGCAAAGTATTTCCATCTGCTCTTTGAAAGACTCGCCAGCTCCATTTTTGCTCCTGCACTTCACCGCCCTTATGTATTGTATTCGAAATAGTCGCATTTTGTTTTTAAGCACCAAGTAGTGTAAATCCTTAAAGGTGCGCGACCTTTCAATTACTTTAGTATAGAATTTTTGTGCGGTCGGTTTTTCTAGCGACTCTGGCACATCTTTGACCAAGTCAAGTACAAGCATTAAAAATTCATGCACTTCTGATTCCGTCCATTTTATGGAGCTGTGTCTTCGTCTCTTCAAGTGAGGTTGGTAAGCATCCTGAAAAGCATTAAATAAATATTTATTTATTTATACAAATTTTAAATGCCTACGACTTACGTTCTCCATATTGATATCACTGCGGACGGCAGTCCGCGCTAGTGACGAAAGCCGCACGAAGGGTGCGAAGGCGACTAGCATATATACACAGGAAGAATGGAAGATTTGCTATGACTGTCCGATCAGGTCGAGTTATATACCGATCGAAAGGTATCAACCTAACTTACAAATGTGCATACTAAGACTTTTGAAAACTCACCTGGTTCGTGAGATAAACAGGTGTAAGTGGGAGGGGAAAAATATAAATTATTGGAGCTAATGGGGCCGTTGGAGCCTTTTTGAATTTTCGATGAATTTTTTACAATTTTCATCAAAAATACGCGTCGAATGACACCTCGATCATCAAAATCGGACAACTGGTTCAAAAAATAATTAATTTTGAAATTTTTAGGGGCCTTCGGAAAATGAGATGAAAAGTCAGTCTGTTTGTTTGTTTGTTTGTTTGTTTGTATCAAAGCGATGATTTAGCTTAAAAGTTTGAATGAGGACTTGTTCCCGATCAAAAATCTAGAAACGTTTGTTCTACGACTTTTTCGAAAAAAAGCTAGTTTAGAGGGAAATCGCTAAAATCCGCTAGAATTGAAACCACCATAGCATCCAAACGATAGAAGCTACAGATGCGATCTATATATCGTTGAAAAGGTATTTCGAAGGGCTTTTTGCACTGCTTGCAGCGTAATGCGGAAATTACCTGTTAGCAGAATACATACATTTTACTTAGAATGTAGAGTTGTGTCGTTTCGTTCTGAAAAAGTTCAAATTAACGGGTCATTAAGATGAACGAATGAACTTATTCAGTCAATCATGAACTAAACCGATCATTTTGCAGCTGGTCAGTAATTTTTTAAAAAAAATTGTACATGTATCAATGCTTTAATTTCATATATTTTTAAGTTTTGAACAGTGTGAAGGGTTATTTAAGCCCAAAAAATAAAACAATTTCCTCATTTTGCTCATTTTCAATAAGCCAAGGTATAGGTATAACCCAAAATATTAAAAAATAGTCCTTAATATATTTGGCAGCTGTCGTCTATTCTTATTAATAACTTAAAACACATTTCACATTCCACTAAAAAGAAACAGTTGTAGCCCATTCACATCGTTTAACTTTCATAAACAACTGACCAACTGATCAAAATGACCTTTTCATCTTTCTTCGTTCGTGACCAACTGAATAGAAACCATATCGTTCATAGTTCATGACTAACTGAATTGAAATCTTTCATCGTTCATAGTTCATGACCAACTGACCAACTGAATAACTGAACCAAATGACTGATTTAGTTCACGACCGAAAAATGAACGATTGAACTTATTCAGCAAATTGAACTAAAATGCCCAACTCTATTAGCAGCGGTAATTAATTTTGTTTTTATTTTAGCGTAGGCATATTTATATATTTATGTTGAAATTAAATAAATACTATTATTAATATAAAGTAATAAATGTGGTGCGTCTTTTGAATTTCAAGTGCAGCCCTGGCAAATGTGAATTTGTCACAAGCTCAAAGCGTTGCAAACCTGTTGTTAAGTTAGGCGCGCATATTCAAATGATTCATATCTATCTACTGATGTAGAATAAATCCGCTCAATGAGATAACCCTGCTGACAGTGATTCCGTGGTTCCATGCTTTCGGCTGCCTCACGCTCATCACAACAGCCACAATGGGCACACGTCTGGTCTATTTGCCCAAATTCGAGGAGAATCTTTTCCTCGGCGCCATTGAGGTAACTACTTTTAACGATTTTAAATAAAAATTAGTCTTAATTGAAATGAATAGCAGAAATACCGTGTGATGATGGCATTCATGGTGTCACCATTGATGGTATTCCTGGCCAAGCATCCCATTGTGGACAAGTACGATCAATACGATCAAGACCAGAAATACCAGGAGCAAAATAAGGTCATCGGCTAGCGAGATACATTTTTTAATATTACAAAAGGTGTCGTCAATTTGAGTGCAAAAAAATATAACAAACTTGTACTCAAAGTTCACAAAATATGTTTTACAATTTCGTGGAATTTAAACGAATAAAAATTAATAACTAATGTCTTAGCTCAATGGTAAAGTAACTTAAAATACTTTTCATAGTTTAACTGGTGTGTATTATAGAATTAATTATGTAGTCAATTACTAGTATTAATTTATGTTATATTAAAATATCTGCATCTTCAACTTCGCCCTGAATTTCCGTTTCTAAGGCAACTGGATCTGTGGTGCCAACGCCATTCGGCAAGATGCATTCCTCCGGATGCGATCTGCAATGCATGAGGAATAAATTTAAAATGTTGTCAAGGTAGAATAAATCAGTTTCAAACTCACCTTGTTGCCTGCTGCAGATAACACATGTAGTTCGCCAGCAGGTTGTTGCGCACGTCCACTTCGATCGGCGTCAATGAGCTGGGGCTTACCATATCCTCAATCACCCGCTGCCGCTCGGCCACACTCAGTGATACCGCATGCCTGGTTAGACCTTGAAGCTCTGCTTCGAGGCGCTGCAGCTTCGCGCGGAACTCGTCCGTTGGACAAACGGGCGGCAGCTGCAGCAGTCCCGGATATATGTCCGACACAGCGGGTGTGTTGACCACCGTTGGAGCAACTGCCGCAGAAGTGGCAGCCGCTGTCTGGCTTTGAATGATGATCTTGGTCGATATGACCATATACTGTGGCAGCTTCAGCACTGGCACCTCCACCTTCGAGTGCAAAAGCGTCGGATCAATGGCCTGCATGGGCCCGCCCAGATTCAGGCAGAAATGGTCGAGGTCCATGTCGCCGAAGGTTTCCTGGTAGAGTTG
Source organism: Drosophila recens (assembly GCA_037043495.1). Taxonomy (NCBI): domain Eukaryota; kingdom Metazoa; phylum Arthropoda; class Insecta; order Diptera; family Drosophilidae; genus Drosophila; species Drosophila recens. The sequence continues at coordinate 63,756 of JBAMBJ010000969.1, read as the reverse complement.
TGTCGTTTCGTTCTGAAAAAGTTCAAATGAACGGGTCATTAAGATGAACGAATGAACTTATTCAGTCAATCATGAACTAAACCGATCATTTTGCATCTGGTCAGTAATTTTTTAAAAAAAATTGTACATGTATCAATGCTTTAATTTCATATATTTTTAAGTTTTGAACAGTGTGAAGGGTTATTTAAGCCCAAAAAATAAAACAATTTCCTCATTTTGCTCATTTTCAATAAGCCAAGGTATAGGTATAACCCAAAATATTAAAAAATAATCCTTAATATATTTGGCAGCTGTCGTCTATTCTTATTAATAACTTAAAACACATTTCACATTCCACTAAAAAGAAACAGTTGTAGCCCATTCACATCGTTTATCTTTCATAAACAACTGACCAACTGATCAAAATGACCTTTTCATCTTTCTTCGTTCGTGACCAACTGAATAGAAACCATATCGTTCATAGTTCATGACTAACTGAATTGAAATCTTTCATCGTTCATAGTTCATGACCAACTGAATAACTGAACCAAATGACTGATTTAGTTCACGACCGAAAAATGAACGATTGAACTTATTCAGCAAATTGAACTAAAATGCCCAACTCTATTAGAATGGGAATAGGATAGCAGCAGCAAAGTGTCAAAGCAGCCAGAGTTTAAGAGTGCTGATAGCTTTTGCGCTGGGCATGTGTGTTTGTAAAGGGGACCAGTGTTGCCAGACAATTTGCTTTAGCTTGTACAAACAATAATCAAAGTTGACAAAGCTAAACTGTCAAAAAATATTGCAATTTCAAAATTTCTGAGGTCTTATTCAAAAATTTCTGATATCCCACAAAAAAAACCTTTTTACGAGGTAAAAGTCTAGTGACGAAAACATTTTCATGCCCCAAAATTTCTGATATCCAATTTTGTGACGAATAATATTAAGTTTAACATATAAATTATTTAAAGCAAAATTTTTGCATTCGGCACTGCGCAAAACAGTGAGTGAGTTTTATTTGGTATGAAGAATTGATACATTTTAGCGCAATGTGCCGAGTGCCAAAATTTTGTTTAAAATAATTTATATGTAAATTTTTTTAATTAATACGAAATAAAGGTTTCTGAATATATTTATGTAGAGATTCCCTCAAAGAGTATCTAACTTGATTTGTGACCACGGTTGCCACAATTGGCGTTTTTGCGCCAAAACTGGCTCTTGTTTTTCCTGTTGGCGCAATGGCACTTTATTTTTTGATTTGGCTCTTTTTTTCATCAGTTCAGAATAAGTTATTTTGTATAGTTTTAGGTTGAGAAATAAATATGTACATATGTGAATATGTGTTATTGCGTTAAGTGTTTGTGAACGAAATATTTTTTATTTAATTAAATGCAAAAACAAAATGAGCTGCAAAAAAAAAGTTTTGGCTCTTTTTTAGTCAATTTGGCTCATTTTTTGTCTGTTTTTGGCTCAATCTGATATTTTTAAGTGGCAACCGTGTTTGTAACGCAATGTCTTCGATTCCAGAGTTGTCAACTCCAGTTAAAAGTTGCTAAACTTTTAAACGACTAGGAGCAATATGAAATTTGTAGTCTGTTGGCAGCCCTGAAACATAACGGTGAAATACAAGCAACAAAAGGGAATAGCAGATTATGAGAAAAGGAGACGAAAAAGTTCTACGGAAATCCATTGTGAAATAACTTTTTTTTACAAGCATGTGCATGAATTTGTGTGGCTTACGCACAACGCATGCTGCTATGTAATGTACGAGGAAAAAGAAAGAGCAATCCACATTTTAAGTATTATTTATTCACATAACTAAATTTCATGAGATTGGTTGGTTTTTTCACTTAAATGGACTTGAGTAAATTTTTTTAAGTCCATTTTGTTTTTTGCGAAAATTTAATATGAAAACCTTTTTAGGTATGCATTAACAAATATAATTGCATCCACTGGTTCAAAATTGATCTTTTTATTATTTTAATAATTGCGTTTGGATTTTCAATATTCATATAATTACACTCACCTTTAAATATTTTTTCAAATTTAGATTTTGCACTTTTCACACCAGTTTAAGTATTTTCACTGAGAACGACGTCCGAGCTGAACTGCTGAAAAAATTGGAATGGAAGCGTCAGAAAATTGTAGCAAAGCAAAGATCAGAAACTGACATTAACCGTTTGTAACCACGGTTGCCACAATTGGCGTTTTTGCGCCAAAACTGGCTCTTGTTTTTCCTGTTGGCGCAATGGCACTTTATTTTTTGATTTGGCTCTTTTTTTCATCAGTTCAGAATAAGTTATTTTGTATAGTTTTAGGTTGAGAAATAAATATGTACATATGTGAATATGTGTTATTGCGTTAAGTGTTTGTGAACGAAATATTTTTTATTTAATTAAATGCAAAAACAAAATGAGCTGCAAAAAAAAGTTTTGGCTCTTTTTTAGTCAATTTGGCTCATTTTTTGTCTGTTTTTGGCTCAATCTGATATTTTTAAGTGGCAACCGTGGCCACAATTGGCGTTTTTGCGCCAAAACTGGCTGTTGTTTTTCCTGTTGGCGCAATGGCACTTTATTTTTTGATTTGGCTCTTTTTTTCATCAGTTCAGAATAAGTTATTTTGTATAGTTTTAGGTTGAGAAATAAATATGTACATATGTGAATATGTGTTATTGCGTTAAGTGTTTGTGAACGAAATATTTTTTATTTAATTAAATGCAAAAACAAAATGATCTGCAAAAAAAAAGTTTTGGCTCTTTTTTAGTCAATTTGGCTCATTTTTTGTCTGTTTTTGGCTCAATCTGATATTTTTAAGTGGCAACCGTGGCCACAATTGGCGTTTTTGCGCCAAAACTGGCTGTTGTTTTTCCTGTTGGCGCAATGGCACTTTATTTTTTGATTTGGCTCTTTTTTTCATCAGTTCAGAATAAGTTATTTTGTATAGTTTTAGGTTGAGAAATAAATATGTACATATGTGAATATGTGTTATTGCGTTAAGTGTTTGTGAACGAAATATTTTTTATTTAATTAAATGCAAAAACAAAATGAGCTGCAAAAAAAAGTTTTGGCTCTTTTTTAGTCAATTTGGCTCATTTTTTGTCTGTTTTTGGCTCAATCTGATATTTTTAAGTGGCAACCGTGTTTGTGACACACGCACAAACACACACTCACACTCACACTCTCACTCTCACTCTCTCTCTCTCTCTCGCTCTCTTTGACACTGACACTTTGCAAGTGACACTTTAGTTGTTGTTAGTTGATTGGTTGCACCTACCGGCGATGGGTTGTTGTTGGTGTACACGGAGCGTTTGCGGACGCCATTTGGAGCCTTGGTGGGCGATCGCAAGATGTTGTTAGTCTTGTCGTTCATCTGGGCGCGCGACAGAAAGTCCTCGGCATTGAAGATGCCCACGCGTCCACTCTTGGGGGTCACGATGACCTCCGACAGTGGCTTTTGATTTGATTCATCACATGTGGCTGTGAGCTGGCACTGCACCTCCTTGGTGTTCGGCTTGGTAACTGGAACCATTGCGTCTTTCTCTTTCTGTCTCTCGTTTGTGTCTTCTTGTGGCTAACAATTACAGTTGCAGTTACACTTGGAACAACTTGCGCGGGGATGGGAATGCGAAAAACCAAAGATTGCTCGACACAACGACTTAAAGAGAGGAATTTAATTTTTACTTTTTTTTATTTTCTACTTTCAAGAGCTCTGCTCACTGCGAAAATTTGTGAAAGAATGACTTGCCACAACTTGTGTCCTTAAGCAAGTCATCTCGCTCATGAAGCAACAACAGAAGGAGGTCTCGTCGGCTGTCAAATCGTTCGGTTTTTGTCCCTTAATGCTTCAGTGCGTGCTTGCTTGTTGACGTGAAAGATATTGTCGTCTCACTCACACTCACTACGACTCACTACGATGAGCCTTTTCACTCGCACTTATTGATAGTATAGTCCATGAAGTAACAACAGAAGGAGGTCTCGTCGGCTGTCAAATCGTTCGGTTTTTGTCCCTTGATGCTTCAGTGCGTGCTTGCTTGTTTACGTGAAAGGTATTGTCGTCTCACTCACACTCACTACGACTCACTACGATGAACCTTTTCACTCGCACTTATTGTTAGTATAGTCAAGGGACAGCTTTTTGCCGACGAGACCTCCTTCTGTTGTTGCTTCATGGTATAGTCAAGGGACAGCTTTTTGCCGACGAGATCTCCTTCTGTTGTTACTTCATGATCTCGCTTTCCCATTGACGTCGCCTACTTTTCTGTTTGTTTATAAACGAATGCTGCTCAAAAGATGTGTTGGAAAACGCACAATTATCGTGCAGCATTTATCTGTATTCAGGGATTAAAACCCTAACCGAAACCGTAACCTTTAACCGGTAAAAACCGATTGAATTTTGAAACCGTAACTGTAACCGTAACCGAAAAAAAAAATTTTCGTCTGACCGAAATAGAGGTGGAGAACTATCGATAGTCGGCACCATCGATAGTCAGCGATATTATTTTTCAAACCATCGATAACTATCGATAGTTTTCGATAGTGTGTTAAAATGAGTATTGATGTATTTTAAATTCCAAAAATTATAAACTTTTATATAAAATTCCAATAAAAATTTGAAATTGTCATTAAGTTATGTATTATAAATATAAAAATAAATAAAATTCGCTATCAATAATAATGTTTCGCCATTAGCTATTGTAAAATCCAAAGTTCGACGATCTAAATCTTTTTGTCCAGCCTACTGAACATTCGCTCGGACTCGGTTCAGTTCCGCTATGTTCTTTTTTAACTTTTTCGACTGTAGTAAGGAACTTGTCCATCTAATAAAAATATATAATTATTAAAAACAAAATTTAAATGTTTCGGTAGCTCTGCAGATGCCAAATGCGAGCCTTCCTGTGCTGCGTTGAGCGTCATAAAAAACTATCGCCCACTATCGATAGTGCAGGTCTGCCATCGATGGCGGCTCGATAGTGCTTGACCATCGATAGTGCCGATAGTGCCATCGATAGTTCTCCACCTCTAGACCAGTGATGGGCACAGTCTTGCACGCGTGCGAATCAGCTGTTCGATTCACTAATACACACATGAAACCCGAGCGCAGCGAACAGAGTGAATTCAGTCGCAGCTAGAACGTCGAACGGGGAGGGTATGCGCGCTTGGCTCATTTTATGTACTGAAAGAAATAGCTGAGCAACTCCATTTGATCTTCAAAAATTATTTTGAATATAATTCTTTTTGCAAGCCACAATTCTTGGAGTGTGACCACGTAGGTGCATGCTACATAGAATTTAAAGTTAAGGGACATAATTTGGGGGTCATTTGGCGCACGAAAATACCGACCGCATTCTAACACAATGTATTGTCGCATGCATTTTTATTTTCTCTCAGTGCAATGCAAAGACATCTTGAAAAATCAAGCGACGCAGACTGTGCGCTCGTTGAAGGCAAGCTGTGCACTGATTTAAATCGTGCGTTCGCAGCAGCTGCCAACCTCGCATTCGGCATGGGTCGGCTAGTGTCTGTGTGAGCAACCGATAACGATTCGATAAACGTGCCCATCACTGCTCTAGACCAGTGATGGGCACGTTTATCGAATCGTTATCGGTTGCTCACACAGACACTAGCCGACCATGCCAGGTTGGCAGCTGCTGCGAACCAGTGATGCCAAATTGGCATTTTTTCTGATAGATTTGTCTGATTTTTAACTGCTTTAGCCGAGAAAAATCTCAAACAGCATCTATCCATAAATCTGGCCTTTTTTAGTGTCAATTGATCATGTTAGTATTTTTATCTGCCGAGACTCTGCCGGCAATAACCCTTTTTCAGAGCTGGTTTCTTTCGCTCTGACTCTTTTATCGTTGCCTTGGTCAAACGCTGAGGGTGTTTAGTCAAGTTAGTTTGATTAAAACTAAGCTAAGGAACCGTCTTGAAATAGAGACGTTAAATGCTATTTTAACAATTAGGTTAATAAATATATATATTATATTTTTTAATTTTTCAATTATATGCATATGCATATTTTATCTTCTGCAGATTCGGGCTGCGTCGACACAAATCGTGTTGCTATTCGTACAACTTGCCTGACAAATACGTTAAGCTTATAGGCACCATGGCGACGTACAATGCCAACAAAGAAAATGAAGACGAAAAAATCATTGAAGCGGCCTTAAAACTATTAAATTAAATAAAAAAAAGTAATAAACAAAATTTGGCCTATTTTCTGTCCTATTTTTTAGTTTTTTAGCCTTTTTTCCCTTTCTTTTTTGGTCGTTTTGTCATATTTTTTCAGAAAATGTTTGGCATCACTGCTGCGAACGCACGATTTAAATCAGTGCACAGCTTGCCTTCAACGAGCGCACAGTCTGCGTCGCTTGATTTTTCAAGATGTCTTTGCATTGCACTGAGAGAAAATAAAAATGCATGCGACAATACATTGTGTTAGAATGCGGTCGGTATTTTCGTGCGCCAAATGACCCCCAAATTATGTCCCTTAACTTTAAATTCTATGTAGCATGCACCTACGTGGTCACACTCCAAGAATTGTGGCTTGCAAAAAGAATTATATTCAAAATAATTTTTGAAGATCAAATGGAGTTGCTCAGCTATTTCTTTCAGTACATAAAATGAGCCAAGCGCGCATAACCTCCCCGTTCGACGTTCTAGCTGCGACTGAATTCACTCTGTTCGCTGCGCTCGGGTTTCATGTGTGTATTAGTGAATCGAACAGCTGATTCGCACGCGTGCAAGACTGTGCCCATCACTGGTCTAGAGCAGTGATGGGCACGTTTATCGAATCGTTATCGGTTGCTCACACAGACACTAGCCGACCCATGCCGAATGCGAGGTTGGCAGCTGCTGCGAACGCACGATTTAAATCAGTGCACAGCTTGCCTTCAACGAGCGCACAGTCTGCGTCGCTTGATTTTTCAAGATGTCTTTGCATTGCACTGAGAGAAAATAAAAATGCATGCGACAATACATTGTGTTAGAATGCGGTCGGTATTTTCGTGCGCCAAATGACCCCCAAATTATGTCCCTTAACTTTAAATTCTATGTAGCATGCACCTACGTGGTCACACTCCAAGAATTGTGGCTTGCAAAAAGAATTATATTCAAAATAATTTTTGAAGATCAAATGGAGTTGCTCAGCTATTTCTTTCAGTACATAAAATGAGCCAAGCGCGCATACCCTCCCCGTTCGACGTTCTAGCTGCGACTGAATTCACTCTGTTCGCTGCGCTCGGGTTTCATGTGTGTATTAGTGAATCGAACAGCTGATTCGCACGCGTGCAAGACTGTGCCCATCACTGCTCTAGACCGAAACCTTTAAACAGAAACTCTGTAAACCGAAATAACCGTTTAGTAACCGTTTCATTTATAAAGGTTCATTTCGGTTTTCCATACATGCAAAAAAAAAAACGAATAAAAGCAAGTTGCAAAAATTATCTGCATTTTATTGTCTTCTGCATGTACACACCAGAGAGCTGCAAAATTCACTATTTTTCTTGATTTCCTCATAAGCACAAATCTTATTCAACTCCACTCACTGTTCGAAACACAGCGTTGAGTAAAAACCAACTCATGCTGATGAGCACATTAATCGTGTTCATACTCAGCTTTCTGAGCGTTTAAATTTTGGCTCGTGTTTAATCACTCAACGAAACGAAGAGTTGAATAAAATCTGCTTATGCTGACGAACGCATCACTCGTGTACATGCACAGCGATTTCTTAGGAATATGCGGCCGAGCTTCGAGCTTCATGCATGGGCGTGTATTTTGTTTTTGTAATAATCTGCTGTGTGTAGTACACACATGCATATAAACATACGCGTACATACATACATGTGTTCTCGCGCCGCGTCAAATTCTCAAAGCCAAATGAGCAAAATTTGCTACAAAAACAATACAAGCGTGCCCAGTTCATCCCATATCACTGCGGACGGCAGTCCGCGCTAGTGACGAAAGCAGCACGAAGGGTGCGAAGGCGACTAGCATATATACACAGGAAGAATGGAAGATTTGCTATGACTGTCCGATCAGGTCGAGTTATATACCGATCGAAAGGTATCAACCTAACTTACAAATGTGCATACTAAGACTTTTAAAAACTCACCTGGTTCGTGAGATAAACAGGTGTAAGTGAGAGCGGAAAAATTTAAATTATTGGAGCTAATGGGGCCGTTGGAGCCCTTTTGAGTTTTTGTTGAATTTTTTACTATTATTATCAAAAATAAGCGTCGAATGACACCTCAATGATCAAAATCCGACTACTGGTTCAAAAGATAAATTATTTTGAAATTTTTAGTCGTCTTCCAAAAATGAGATGAAAAGTCAGTCTGTTTGTTTGTTTGTTTGTATGAAATCGTTAATTTAGCTTAAAAGTTTGAATGAGGACTTGTTCCCGCTCAAAAATCTAGAAACGTTTGTTCTACGACTTTTTCGAAAAATCGCTAGTTTAGCGGGAAATTGCTAAAAACCGCTAAAATTGAAAGCCTCATAGCATCCAAACGATAGAAGCTACAGATGCGATCTATATATCGTTGAAAAGGTATTTCGAAGGGCTCTTATGCATACCTTCAACGTTTATTTTTTATTTAAAAAGGTAGAATGGGAATAGGACAGCAGCTGCAAAGTGTCATAGCAGCCAGAGTTGAAAAGTGCTGATAGCTTTTGCGCTGGGCATGTGTGTTTGTGTTGCCAGACAGTTTGTTTTAGCTGTACAAATAATAAACAAAATTGACAAAGCTATACTGTCAAAAAATATTGCAATTTTAAAATCTCTGATGTCTTATTCAAAAATTTCTGATATCCCATAAAAAAACCTCTTTACGAGGTAAAAGTCTAGTGACGAAAACATGTTCATGCCCCAAAATTATAAGTTTTACACATAAATTATTAATTATTAATTAAACAGTGAGTTTTATTTGGTATTAGAATTGAGGCATTTTAGCGCAATGTGCCGATTGCCAAAATTTTGTTTAAAATAATTTATGTGTAAAACTTAATATTATTCGTCACAAAATTGGATATCAGTCATATATTACAACTAACATTTTGCTGTCTTAACGTTTCGTGAAAATTCTAATATTTATATTAGGTGCGCAACTAAGTTCCCGCTGTTTGTCAATAGACGCTGCCAGCAGTGTGTGCTAGTTGATTCTAACATAACGTAAACGTTATTAACCAAGCTTAGACATATGGTAAACAAACTGCATCGAGACATTAGTGATTTTGTTTTTGTATCATATACTTTTCGTTTTGTGAAATTGTCTGATTTTGTGCCGAATAATCGTCATTTGCGGGAAGTGTTAATTTTCCTCTTTCATTCGAAAAAATTTTTTTTTATGAACTGCTAAAACCAAGCGAAACCATCACTGGGGATCGGTATCGACTTCAATTGATGCGATTGAGCCGAGCACTGCGCGAGAAGCGGCTGCAATACGCGGAGAGGCATGAAAAAGTGATTCTGATTTGGCCTCACGTTGCCAAATCCGTTAAAACCTACCTTGAAACGCTGAAATGGGAAATCTTAACCCACCCGCCATATTCTCCAGATATTGCGCCTTCCGATTATCACCTGTTCTGATCGATGGCACATTGGCTAGCTAACCAGCAGTTCCATACATATGAAGACATCCAAAAATGGCTTGATTCGTGGATAGCCTCAAAAGATGGATAGTTTTACCGCGACGGTATACGAGATCTGCCAGAAAGATGGGCAAAAGTAGTAGCCAGCGATGGGCAATACATTCAATGATTCAAATGTAACCATTTTTTCAGAATATAGTTGTATTTTCATCAAAAAAACAGCGAGAACTTAGTTGCGCACCTAATAAGATAATTTTAAATATTTTAATAAATAACGGGTATCCTGTAGTCGGGATCTCGGCTATAGCCTTTCCCACTTGTTTTATTTATTTTGCTTTTATTTTATTTCTTATATTTATGCTGAATCTCAAACATTTTCAGCTCTTTTCAATTTCCATCTTCTTTATTTCCTTTTCATGTTCAAGTTCCATTGCCCTTATGACCCTCCTAGCCTCTATTTCCTTGTGGAACTTTTCTTTCTCCCAGGCCAACTTATCCTTTTCAATGTCCCCCATCTTCATGTCCAATTCAACCTTCCCTTGCTGCATGCTCTTCACTGACCCCAAGGATTCCTTTCGGGGGCTAATTCGAATTTTATTGAAGGAATCACGTTCGCCGTCAAAGTGTTCAGAGTCCAGTGTGACATCGTTGCTCTCGTCAAATGAGCACTCATAGCCCTCCAAAGGATCGCAGTCTGTGGAGTCTATGACACCTTTTGGCTCGATGTTATTTCGTTGGCCAAATATCTGCTCCAAAATCGGAAAATTGGGGCACAATATTTCCATCTGCTCTTTGAAAGACTCGCCAGCTCCATGTTTGCTCCTGCACTTCACCGCACTTATGTATTGTATTCGAAATAGTCGCATTTTGTTTTTAAGTACCAAGTAGTTTAAATCTTTAAAGGTGCGCGATCTTTCAATTACTTTAGTATAGAATTTTTGTGCTGTCGGTTTTTCCAGCGACTCTGGCACATCTTTGACCAAGTCAAGAACAAGCATTAAAAATTCATGCACTTTTGATTCCGTCCACTTTATGCTGCTGTTTCTTCGTCTCTTCAAGTGAGGCTGGTAAGCATCCTGAAAAGCATTAAATAAATATTTATTTATTTATACAAATTTTAAATGCCTACGACTTACGTTCTCCATATTGATATACGTATTACAGCAGAATGTAAGCAAAGACGCAAACAGCAGAATGTAAGTGCATTTTTCTTCGCAGAGAGTCAGGCAGATAATAATAACGAAACCAAACCAAAACGAAAACGAAATCTGCCTCAGAACAGATTTCGCGAAATCTATGTTTGGCCACATTTCCCTGATTTGCTCTGGGCACACTGCAAATTTTGTATGAAACAGCTGTGAACTAGTGCTGGACCCGATTTTAATAAAATCGATTTTAACTCGATTTTTCTTTGCTGGAGTAAAAATCAAATTTGCTTTTTTTAAAATCGATTTTTTTAAAAGGACCTGTGCTGTCAAATGCTACTTGAGACTGGGAATGTAAAGGCGCGTATGTTATTATACTAGGTTAATTTTAGTCAGATTCAAATCTGAATTTATTTTATTTTGTTATTATTTTCCTTTTTTTTTTGCTATTGATGATGAATTGTTAAATAACATAGAAAATTGTGATAAGAAATATAAATACTACACCAACAGAAAAAAACAAACCATTTAAAATAATAAATAAATAAAATTAAGTTAAAAATTTGTTTTCAATAAAATTAAGTACCAGCTCTACTGTGAACAGCTGACTGCGAATTATAAAACTAATCTAAACCAAATCAAAAACTGTTCCCGGAATACTATTAGCTAATTTCAAATTATCTGTTTTGGCCATTAAAATTCTGACAACACATAGAAGCTATCGATAGACTATCGATATGCTGGCAAAAGTAACCGATTGCTTTAGCAGCGAGTACATGTACTCGTGCTTGGCTCTGACGCCTCTAGTTAGCTCCGCAATAATAAATTATTTTTTTTTATTAGAACGATAAAATCACATAGAAGGCGATTCAAAATGAATGAGGGGAGTGAATACTCCATACACACGATATGCCGGATCTGCTTGAACCAGCTGCGCAACGATGCCGCCTACGATCTGTTCCTGGTGCCGGGACTGGCCAAGAAACTCTGTGTCTGCACTTCGCTCTCCGTGGAACCACAGGACGGATTCCCCACGAATCTGTGCACCCAGTGCTTCAGCCGGCTGAACGACTTGCACGACTTCCAGAAGCTGTGCGTGGACTCGGTGCAACGGTTCCAAGAGATGGTGGCCAACAATTTCTTTACAGCTGCTGCACAAATAAATCAAATCAATCAAATGGACAATTTTGACGAGTTGAATGTGGCGACACAGGACGGGGACATGGCGGGGGAGGAGGAGGATCGCATTAACTATGATCCGCTGCTGAATCACAAGATGGAGATCATTGAGAATGAGGAGGATGTGTTCAAAATGCTGGAGCATGTGGACAAAGAGGCCGAAGAGGTGGAAAAGGAAGTTAAACAGGATGTTGAGGATGATTGCTCCATTGAGAGCAGCAACGACCTGGACAATGATGGGGATTTCGAGCCCAACAGCAGCGACGGGGACGATGATATGCCGCTGGCCCAACGCTTGCGAGGAACGAGCTCCAAAAAGATATCTGCGGATGAGGAAGACTTTAGCTCGGGATCAGACGAAGACGGCGTCAGGTCCAAGACGAAACGCAAGCGTATTCCGGCGGCCGAGCGTCATCTGCATCGCATCATCGATTGCCACATTTGCCATCAGAAGTTCAAGAAGGCCATAAGGTACGAGGAGCACATGAAGCATCACAATGATCTGCTGCCGTTCCAGTGCAAGGTGGAGACCTGTCGCAAGGGCTTCACCACCGCCGGCGGCTTGCGGCTTCACGTGGATCACGCGCACACGGAATTGTCCGAGGTGCACACGTGCAGCGTCGAGGGATGTGGCAAGACCTTTCCACGCATTCGTCTGCTCACGTTCCACATGAAGAAGGTGCACAACATCTCGAAGGCGGCGGCGCCGCCCCGCGATTACCCGTGCACCGAGTGCGAGAAGATCTTCCGCTGTCCCATGGCGCTGAAGAAGCACATGTACAAGCACGACGGCAAGGAGCTGCCCTTCCCCTGCAACATCTGTGGCAAGCGGTTCGTCATCAACAGCGCCCTCAAGGATCATCTGATGCGGCATGCGGGCATCAAGAACTATGTGTGTCCCTATTGTGGTGTGGGCAAGACCACCCGGCAGGAGTGGAACACTCATATACTCACGCACACGCAGGAGAAGAAGTTCAAGTGCCATATCTGCGAGCACGCCTCGCACAACAAACAGAGTCTGGCCAATCACATCAAGATTGTGCACGAGAAGATCAAGAACTATGCGTGCCAGTATTGTGGCAAGACCTTTGGCAAGTCGCATGCCTGCAAGATCCACGAGATGACGCACACGGGCGAGAAGCGTTGCGAGTGCAAGGTGTGCGGCAAGAAGTTCCTCTACCCGAAGAGTCTCACCAAGCATCTGAAGACGCACGAGAAGCGCGTGCTCCGTGCCATTGAAACGTATCGCCAGCGTCAGGTGGAACTGGGTGAGGGCACGGGAACGGGCACGGAGCCCACGGATATGGCAGCTGTCATGGCAGTCGCCACACCTTCCGGAGCGGAGTCGGGCGTCGATGTCATCATGTCACAAAATGCCGCCGATGAGCTGCTGAAAGTCTGCGCCGAATCGGTGGCCACCATACCCAAGGATCCGCGTCGTGTGCAGCGGGTGGACATCTCCCAGTTGGCTGGCACCTCTGTCAATCCCATATCATCGGTATCCGTGCCCTCCTGGTCACCGCAGGTCAACTTCACCAAGAAGGAGGGTAAGCACATTTGTCCCGGTTGCGGTCAGGGCTTCAATAACATTGGCAACATGAAGCGCCACTACAAGATCATACACGAGAAGGTCAAGGATTTCGCCTGTCGCTTCTGTCCCAAGCGCTTTGCCAAGGCCCAGACACTGCGTCACCACGAATGGATCCATACGGGTGAGAAACCCTTCGAGTGCAAGACTTGTGGCACACATTTCCGCCAGGAGACGGCGCTGAAGCGTCATCAGCGAACGCACGAGAATCGTCCGCCTGTCATCTCTTCGAAATTCTATGCCGCGCGGGAGGAATTGGAGGAGCAGGAGCGCACCAAACGCGAGGCTCGACGCAAAGCGGAGGCGAAACGCAAGGAGATCGCCGAGGCGGCCAAGGAGCAGCTGTCGTCGCTGCACAAGATCGAGGCGACCGACAAGAATCTGCACTCCTATGATGAGTACCAGGAGGCGGCGGCGGAACGTGCCGCCGCATCCGCTGAACTCCAGGCCCAGCAGTTCGAGGAGAACGAGGTGAAGCGACAGGCGGATATGGAGCGACGCAAGATTCAGGAGGCCGCCTACGAGCAGCTTCAGAAGTTGCAGCAGCAGCAGGAGATCGAGAAGGCACAGAGCTCCTACGATGGCTACTATGCCCAGAAGGCGCACGCCGATGGCACCACCATGGATGAGCTGAAGATCGATCACGTCTGAAGATTTACTTGATAAGATTTACAAAATCTTATCGATTTGTGAAAATACTTTAAAACAGCGGTGGGCACGCAGTGGCTCCGGGAGCAGCGGCTGCTCCCAACTTGGGTAGAATTCAGATTTCGTGCCCACCGCTGCTTTCAAAACTAATGGCAGCATAAAAGAAAGAAAACAATATTCAAATACGTTTTAAGAATGCAATATTTTGGAATCCTTATCCTTAAAGTTAGTTCTTTACTCCTAGACATGTAAAAGTTAGTTTTAAGTACAAATAAATACAAATTATTAAAGAACAAAAATGTGTATTTTACTCGAATAATTTAACAATTATGTAAACAGAACACAATACACTTAAAATTTAAGTTATTCCAAAAATTTTAAGGAGATTTTCAGATTCCAACTCGTGTAGGTGTTATACATCAGCGGTGGGCACGCAGTGGCTCCGGGAGCAGCGACTGCTCCCAACTTAGGCAGACTCTAATAGGGCTGTTGTTGTTGTAGTGCTCCCGAATTAAGATTTCGTGCCCACCGCTGTTATATATCATACATAAAATTAATTTTAAAACTGAACTCAATGCAGGAATATTAATCAATTACATTATTTTCTTATAATTAATTATAAAAAAAAAATGGTTTATCAAAATGAATCTATCCAGATTCCAGATAAATATACATGCATATGTATAAAATGATGTTATATAAACTTAAAAATAGTTTCAATACTGCGCATAACTCAATTAAATTATAACATTAATATTATTCAACTTAAAATATTGTTAAGCGGAATGCTTTCCCCTAATTGTAAAGAGATCCTTTAGGCTATCCAGTGTCATATTGTCCAGATCCCAGTGTGTAGACAATGTCGATCTATCGTCGGCCGATTTAATAAGCTTCATTATATTCTCCTCGATGGTGTCGTTAACAATGAAACGATGGACAGTTGTGGGTCTGCAAATATGATAAAAAAAATCAAATTAATATTCGGAAATTATAACATTTTTTCTTTGAAATTTAATTTTCTGATAACACTGTTTTAAATATATTTTAAAATTACATGCGTCTTAGTTTTGTTTTTCCCAGGGACCGTAACTTTTATAAGTTTTAAAATAAAAATTGCAAATTAACAATTATTTTCAAATTTTTATTTTAAAGTTACGAAATAACAATTATTCTTAATTTTTTTTTAAAAAGTCAAAAATAATCGTTTCAATTTCTTTAATAAAAGTCGAGAAATAACACTTATTTATGATTTTTTCAATTAAAATAAAAATAAAGTTATTTTTAATTTTAAAAGTTACAAATAAGATTTTGCCGTAACTTTCATTTTAAAAATCAATAAATAAAAGTTAAAATTAGCATTCATAACTCTTATTTGCAGTCCCTGGTTTTTCCAAATTTTTGTTTTCAAATAATGTTATAAAAAAAATGGAATATTGATTGGCACTCACTTTGTCTGGCCAAAGCGATGAACGCGGCCAATAGCCTGTAGCTCCTCGCCTGGTGTCAAGATTGGTTCGACCAGAAACACATGTGTAGCCTCAATCAGGTTTAAGCCCTTGGCACCACGCGAAATGGGCATCAGCATGCAGGTAATCTTCAGTTCAGGTTTCTAAAATAAGATGCCATTAAAATGTTTGATTATCATCACAATAAGAACAAAGATTACCTACCTTAAACTCATCAATATCGCGATTCGTAAACCTGTTGCGATACGTGATTCCATTCCGCTGCAAAGCATGAGCAATGTGATCCAGAATGTTGGCCCATTGCGAGAATATCAAGATCTTTTCATCATCCTTGCCAGCGCATTCCGCTTGAATTTTCATCACCTGCTCGACAATGCATGCGATTTTTGTGGAAAAGTCACCTTTTACTTTGGAACTGTTGCCCTTGCGCACCGAATAATACAATCTGTAAATTAATTAAAATTATATCAAAGAATTCTTCGATTAAAGTGGCATTTCTTCAACTTACTGTGGAGAAACCTGGCGACACAATGGACATTTTGTGGTGCTCTCTCGTCCCTTCTGCTTTTTCATGTAATCCAGACAATGCTGGCACAGAAAGTGTCCACAGGACATCATGACATACTGCAAATTAAAGTTCATTAGAGGATTACTATCGAATGAAATAGTAAATCAAAGTGTCTTCACTTTTTCTGATACATATGAGGCCCCAGGTGAGACAAAATTAAAACTTATAACATGTTTCTATAGTCGAATTTTAGTCTATAATTATTTTAGTTTTTCTTTTCCAAAGGAAAAGGAATATTTATAATTTCTTATCCCTCTTCTCTCGTCCTTTTATGTATCAGAAAGAATTGAATTGACATAATGTAATTATTAAAATATTTCTTTACGCGATCATCATCCAGAGTGTGACAAATGGGACACGGTTTATCTCCCGCATCTTCCTCCAAATGCTTCAAATACTTGAGACGTCCCAGCAAGCGTATAAAGTTCAACTGTGACTCTTTAATATTCGACTGATTGAACAGAAATTGCTCATCCAACTGATTGGGCAGCAGGCGAAAGTTTGATTGCTCCTCGGGGTCTTTGGTCAGTGATATGCGCATTTTGCACATGTCCAACTCATCAAAGCTCTTTATCACATATTCCACTTCAATCCAGTATTTAATTTGCAGTTTGGACAAACTCAGCAAACAGTCCAGCTGCTCCAATTTATTTTTACATTCCGTTTTCCAATCGCGAAACTCAATCTTGGTGCTCAAAAAGGCAAAGACAACTGCAAATGTTGAGATAGAAGTTTTTAAAAAATAAGTTAGTAAGAAAATATTGGAAATACAATGTTTGGTCAGGATGTAGACGCACAATTCGAGCTACACAAGCTGTAAGATTGGCCGAGATATCTCTACAAAAATAAGAATATTTTTCATACTGACTACTAACTTATACATAGGACTCTATATACGAATGTCAAAAGATATTACTCAGAAGACGAAAATTCGCAAAAAAAAAAAAATTAGGAATCCAAAATTTGGAATCGAGTAATTAGGAATTCAATATTACGAATCCGAAATTAGGAATACAGTTATTAGGAATCCAAAATAAGGAAGACAAAAATTAGAAAAAGCCAAAATCAAAAATATTTTATAAAAAATCGCGCGATACAGTTATTTGGAATCCAAAATTAGGAAGACAATAATTGGTAAAGCAAAAATTGGGAAAAGAAAAATTAGAAAAACAAAAAAAAGGAAAAAAAAAAATTAAAAAAAGCCAAAATCAAAATTTATTAGCAAAAAGACAACATTTGTCGAACCATTTATTTCAAAATCAGGACTTCGATTGAATGTTTTTTTCGGGCCTATCTCCAATGACAGGAAAAGCAAAGACACTTTTCCCAATTTTTTTTTCTAATTTTTTTTTTAATTTTTGTACTTGGAACATTTTTCTTATTTGAAATTCCAATTTTTTTCTTTCCAATTTTGGATTCCTAAAAATTTATTCTTGGTTTTTTTTTCTACTTTCACTAACCTTTGATGAGTATTACTTCCCAGCTGGGATTCTCGGAGCCATCTGTCATAGTGCCCGCCTTGTCCAGTTCCTTGGCAAAGAGTAGACACTCAAACTGATTGACAGCTTCACGAATCTTGCATAGACGACAAAGACGCTTCCTTTTAGAAGGTTCCTCATTGGTTGCTTCATTAGTCGGTTTGTCCTCCTGTTGATTAGTAAACATTTTATTAAAATCTATATTTTAAATAATACTTTATTTAAGAGTAATAAATACTTGCCATAATCTCAGCCAAATGGCAGTCGGAAACTTCTTTAATAAACTGAATTGATTCATCTGTTAGAGGCAGTTCCTCCTCCACAGCTCCGCACGCTTGGAACATCATCTTCTGCAGGAATTCAAAGTCGCGACGCAGACTTTTGAGCAAGTTCTGCAATCGATCGTGCCAGTTGTGCAGTAAATACACAATGCCCGACATGGAGCTCACTTCCCGCAGCTTTTCCGTCGAAATGTTTTGCCGAAGGAATTCGCTATTTATTTTATTCCATGTGGCGTCGTGCCAAGTGTTGCTGTTGTTGATCAGCGTGGCAAATAGCTGCAAAATACTCGACTCAAATTCGGCATCCAAATTGTCCAGTTCCTCGAGCTTCGCTTCATAGGCCATTTCAGCTGCCTGCATGACAGATATCGTTGCCTCCATATACTTGCGCTCCAGCGTATTCAGCTTGAGGTTGTAACTGGAGATTTCCTCGGATGAAAGCTTGTCCTTGGCTGGTGCCAAGTTGGACGCTTGCAGCAAGTTGTGCAGCGCATGGATTTGCAGCAAACTGTCCACACTGTGTAGATAAGAAAAAACAAAAGTCTTTGAGAAATCTTAAAACCAGGAATTAAAACCGAAACAAATATCGGTATCAGTTACGGTTTCGGTTATATTCGCATTTAGATTTTCGGTTATCGGTTACACAAAATCTTTGAATAAAGGTTTCGTAACGGTGAGCCGGTTTTTGTATGTTTCGGTTTAAAAATACCGAAAAAAAATGTTTTTCAAAAATATAATTACCTTAATAATATAATAATAATAAATAAAAATGCATTACTTTCACCAAATTCTATCATGAATATCACGAATAAACATTCAAAATTAAACATAAGAAATTTAAAATCAAAATAAAAAATGTAAAAATCAAAATAAAAAAATAACAAAACTAATAACAAAATATCAGAGATCGCAAACAAGACTAAGGAATCGCAACAAATCGAAAAAGCTTAAAATTTTTCGTTTTAAATCATTTTTAACTTGTTTTTTAAATTTTTATAATAAAAATTGAAAATAAAACATGCTTTTAAAATTATATTTTAAAATTAAACCATAACTCTAAATTGCAATTTTTTTAAAATAACAAGTAAAAATGAAACATTTTTTCTATCTTTATTATAATAATTGAAAAAAAGTTTTATTTACCTTTTTTCAATTTAAAAATTAAATTTTCAAAAATAAAAATTGAAAAAAGGTTTTACTTACTTTTTTTCAATTTTTATTATAAAAATTGGAAATAAAAATTGAAAAAAAGTTTTATTTTGGATGTATGAAAAACCGAAATTAACTCATATAAATGAAACGGTTATTTCGGTTTTCAGAGTTTTTGTTTTAGAGTTTCGGTCAAATGAAATTTTTTTTGTCGTTTACGGTTTCAGTTACGGTTTTAAATTTCAATCGGTTTTTACCGGTTAAATGTTACGGTTTCGGTTAGGGCTTTAAACCAGCGGTGGGCACCAAAACTGAATTTGGGAACACAACAATAACTACAACAGCGAGTCTTTTGTGCGACTTCACTGCGCCGAATAGGCAGTCGCTGCTCCCGGAGCCACTGCGTGCCCACCGCTGCTTTAATCGCTGCTTTAAACATTATTTGAGATCAAAATCAAAAACTTACGACATGTGCTCCCCGTTGTAGTCACTGGCCAGCTTGAGAACCTGCCTGTAGTTGTGCAGGGCATCGCCATAGTTGCCATATATAAAGCTGATGGCAGCCAAGCCGTTATAGGATGACGCCCAAGTTCGCAGTTCACTCTTGCACTCGTGCTCATTGGTCGTCTTCAGATGCTGCAACAGTTCCTGCCGATTCAAATAGCTGGTCTCCGAGACATTCTTATGCAGCACAACGGGCACGGAGCAAGTTTTCCGTATGCGCAGAAATGGCTGCAATAAGCTTCTCAAGAGTATGGGTGATATGGATGCCAAACAGGAGCTGCTGGCATTGGGATCGTATTTGGTGTGCTTGGCCACAGCTTGCAGGAACAGTGAGGTGCACTTGAAGTGCTCCTCGCGATAGTACAGCGACTCCACGTTGCTTAGATTCAGATAATGCACCACCTCCGATTGCGGCGGTATGCCCAGCTCCTGTTCCACCTTGGACTTGCAGGTGCGCCACATGCAATGCTGCAACAAGTCCACCAATGGCTCCACCTTATGGCCAAGCAGAAAGGAATTGGCCACCGTCTGCCAGGCATCCAAGGGTTCGCATGCCTCCCGAAAGCCAACGAATCTCAAAAGTGGCGCCAAATCATCAATGGTCTTTTGGATGGGCGTGCCTGTGATTAGGGATGGCAAAAAATAAATGTATTAATCGATTATTGAATCATATGATTAATTTAAGCTACGCGATTATTAATTGCAATTAATCGACGAAAAATTAAATAATCGATTAATCAAATGATTAATTTTTGTTATAGTTTTTTAAAATATTGTGCAATGCAAAAAAAATTAAGAACAAAAATAAAATAAAATGCTCAAAAAATATAAATACAGTGGCTCACAGCATAAAGTATGCAGGTCAAATTTTGACATTTAAGGCTTGTTTGAGGCGTTATCGTTAACATGTTTTCATCAATGGAAAGGTAATTTAAATTCCGTTTGAATGACACAAAACTTTCTTTAACCCATTAAGTACCCTTCGAAAATTTCAAATTTTTGTAAAATTCTACTTTTCCTCGATTTTTCACAAAAAATATTTAGATGCAGAAAATTTTGTTAAACAATTCTAAGAGAGATTGCAAAATGTTATAGAATATATTTTTGCTACTATTTTTTTGGAACGAAGCGATTATTTGATAGTTAATCGATAAGTTTTTCAATTAATCGCAACACATTTTACGATACAATTAAATCGTCAATGGAAGCAAAATAATCGATGATTGTGTATCATATGATTAATCGTGCTATCCCTAATCGCAACACATTTTACGATACAATTAAATCGCCAATGCCGATCAGTCATGCCAATTTGGCATATTTTCTGATAGATTTGTCAAATTTTTCGGATGATAAGCAAATTTTGAAGAAATAATATAAAAATATGGTACTGTTTTTAAGCATTCTTTTATTATATTTCTACCTTCTTTCCATTCTTATTCAGAAATAAAATAAAAGTTTGCTAAAAAAGCAGTACCATAATTTTTATTATTTCTTTAAAATTTGACTATTCAAATCTGTCATATTTTTAACGGACTAATTTTGGCAACGCTGATGCCGATGCCCTGCAAAATAATCGATAATTGTGTGTCATATGATTAATCGTGCCATCCCTACCTGTGATCGCCCAGCGATGAACCGCTGGCAAATTGCCAACCATTTGGGCGGCCTTCGATGTGTTGCTCTCCACCATTTGGGCCTCGTCCAAACAGACGCGCCACCAGTTGACCATCAACAGTGGCGAACTGGGACGCATATAACGCTGCTCGTAGCGCATCTCACGATCCGTCCAATTGCCGGGCGTGTGATTAATCTCGTGCACCAGTATCGTATAATCGGTCAGCACAATATCGTACTGGGCCAATTCCATGGGACTATACCAGACGCCCGAATGCAGGCCCGGATAGAGCAGCACCTTCAGCTTGGCCGCTTCGATGTGCTTGCTAATCTCCTGATACCACTGTGTCTTGATCTCTTTCGGTGATACTATGATCGTGGCACCCGTATCCAACAGCTGCTGTTCCGGCTGACAACTGGCTGCCAACTCTGTCCAGCAATTGGGACACACGTAATATTCGTGCGTATCCTTGATGCAGTTGTGATGCTGCCACAGCTGGCAACGCAGACACTGCACCATTCTTCTAGCCTCCAGCTTGTCAATGCAAATACAATGGATCTTGTGCGCCAGGCAACGTTTCTTGAGCGGCAGATCCTCCAAATAGTCGAGCCAGTAAGTGTTGCACACATCTGTCTTGGGATTCAGCAGGAGCGTGGCCAGCAGCTCGACGGTTTTGCCCAGTCCCATCTCATCGGCGAGTATGCCGCCTGTGGGCAGGGATGGCAAAAAAAAATGTGTTAATCGATTATTGAATCATATGATTAATTTAAGCTACGCGATTATTAATTGCAATTAATCGACGAAAAATAAAAATAATCGATTAACCAAATGATTAATTTTTGTTAGTTTTTTAAAATATTATGTATTGAAATGCCATTGTATAGCAAAAAAAAAATTAAGAACAATAATAAAATACCCAAAAAATATAAATAAATTTATACATTTAAGGCTTATTTGAGCCGTTATCGTTAACATATTTTCATCAATAGGAAGGTCATTTAAATTCCGTTTGAATGACACAAAACTTTCTTTAACCCATTAAGTACCCTTCGAAAATTTTAAATTTATGTAAAAGTCTACTTTTTCAACTTTTTTCCTAGATTTTTCACAAAAAATATTTTGATGCAGAAAATTTTGTTAAACAATTCTAAGAGTGACTGCAAAAAAAATTTTCAAATATATTTTTGCTACTATTTTTTTGGAATAAAATCTCCATGTGTTCCCCTGATCGAATAATCGATTAGTGTTTCATTCCATTTTACGATACAATGGCCGCGTTCACCAGAACTAATCAATCAGTAATCATGTATTTTGTTTGCTCGATAACAAAGCATCACAATCAGAAAATTTCAGCGTACTATTTTGGTGATGAATTTTCAGTCATCATAATCACAAAATTTGAAGTCATGTTTGCTAATCACTGCATTTCACCAGAATAATCATGCAAATTTCATCGATTTTCTGTTGTTGATTTGTTCTGGTGAACACGGCCAATTAAATCGCCAATGGAAGCAAACTAATCGATTATTGTGTATCAGATGATTAATCGTGCCATCCCTACCTGTGGGCAAGCATATCATTGGCAGCGTTGCCTCCTCCTCATCATACGGATAAAATTGCAGACAGTAATTGTGTTTGTAAACTTGATGATGTTCATCATTCGCAGTCTTGTATAACGTATAATTGGCAGTAAATATGTGCCGCTCACGCTCACGGCTCAGCATCCAGTTGACGGTGCGTTGTTGATATGGTCGCAGCTGTGATTTGAAAAAGCTGGGCAGGCAGAGAGGAGCTGGAGCAACTGCATCATCATTATTCTGCTGCTGCTGCTCCTGCTCCTGATGCTTGCAGTACAGGGCATTATATAGCTGCGTGGTCACATAGCTCTTGAGCTCACGCTGACGCTGACGATGCTCGTGCAGCACCTCGAACTCCAGTGTGGGCGTGTAATTGCTAAAGATGATGGGAAATATTTCCACAGCCAGTTGCATATCGTGTGCATTTGCCGCCATCTGGCAACCTTCTTCCAGCTGCAGCAGAACGAAACTTGTTCCCATTGTCCTGAAACGCAACTTATTCGTACGCTTGCTGGCAACTGCAATAATAAGAAATATACATATATACATATATTGCTTTATGTTTTAACTCCACAATCTCTACTCACAGTTTGTTATGATTTCAATCAGTTCGTTTGCATTTTCAGCCAGGTTTTCTTTTATCCTCCACTGCTTTTTGCCATATGCAAACAGCAAGTCCTCCTGCTGTCCACTGTCCAAACATTGCTCGGCGAGTTCGCAAAGCACAACGGCTGCTTGTTCCATTATAAATTGAAATTTAGTTAATTAAACATTTTGTATACAATTACCGCGTAGCATTGTACGAGCTCGGTTTAATTTCCATTGAACTAAATCACTAAGGTGGCAACATTGGCTACACAGAAAAAGGACGACAGTCATTTCAGTCAGTGATGCCAATTTGGCCATTTTACAGATAGATTTATCTGGTTTTTAGTTGCTTCAATCTGGTATCAAAAAATCAGTCCTTTTATAGATTCAATTAAATTGAGCCCAAAAAAGATTCTATACTGTCAATTTTGGAATGCTTGAAATTGGAAACGATATAAAGACGAAAACAGTTTACCAGGACACCAAAATTAAGCTCTAAAAATGTGAGAATGTTGAAAATACGTCAAAATTTTGGTCCGAAGCAAACAAATATCGAGACTCTGCAGACAATAACCCTTTTCAGAACTGGTCACTTTCGCTCTGATTTTTCTACCGTTGCCTTGGTCGAATGCAGAAGTAGAGGGGGTTTTTAGCCAAGTTAGTTTGGTAAAAACTAAATTAGGGAACCGTTTTAAACTAGAGACGTTTATTGATATTTTGAAAATTAGGTAAATGTATATATTATACAATTTTGAAGTTGCTTTAAATCTTTTAAATTCTTGGCCATTTTGTCTTTTTTTCCGAAAAAGTTTTGCCATCACTGACAATCATTTCAATTAAACGAACGAATGAGTTGGCCACAATGTGCTGCTACAATTTACAATTTTTTTTTTTCCTGATTTTACTAGTAAATTTCTAAGTTTGAAGAAATTAACTTACGCTGATTTTTGCAGTTAGAAGTTATGTTTTTTGCACTGTCCTGAATATATTTAAAGGGTTTCTCCCGAATCTGATAAAAAAAATTATACATACATATAATACATGTGTATTGGGCCTGCATATTAAAAACACTTACTCGATTAAAAGCTCTGTTGATAATTTTTATAATTCGAGCGTTATTTGTCAGTTGAAAAACAGACCCATTTCGCTTTTTAAGCTTGTTAACATTAAGAATTATAGCGTCATAATCCGGCTGTCTAAGGTTTTGGTCTGGAGATATAATATTCCTAGCAATAGCATCCTCAATGGCATCTCTGAAAAGGTGCCTGAAAAAAGTATATTATCATTTTAAAAGGAATCGTACAAGAACGATCTTGAATGCCAAATCTCGAGTATCAACATCTTGTAGACCCCGAGAACAACGCTCTACGCTCTTGCACACAAACATGCAAGCACAGCCCGTACGTAACATATAATTGCAAGCCTTACCTTTTTTTCCCAAATCGAGACATTCTAAACTATTTTGTAAATTTGAAGATTTTTGATACGTTTGTTATTTATTTTTATTAATGACAGTGTAACCGCACACGACAAACGCGATAATACCCAAAAAAGGGCAATTAATTTAAAACTAGGTGGCAGCCCATGAAGTAACAACAGAAGGAGGTCTCGTCGGCAAAAAGCTGTCCCTTGACTATACTAACAATAAGTGCGAGTGAAAAGGCTCATCGTAGTGAGTCGTAGTGAGTGTGAGTGAGACGACAATACCTTTCACGTCAACAAGCAAGCACGCACTAAAGCATTAGGGGACAAAAACCGAACGATTTGACAGCCGACGAGACCTCCTTCTGTTGTTGCTTCATGCTTTTGGCAGCCTTGCATCTTTAAGCATAGTATCCAGTTGTTGAAAAACCAGTTTGAAAGGTATCAACTCCATATAAGCCTAGTACCGACGTCAGAAAAAAGGCCTAGCGTAAGGTCAAACTCCATATAAAAAAAACGCTGGCGTAAGGTGAATAAGAAGAAGACGACATTTATCTCCGATTGTCGGTCCGCACGTCAACTAAAAACGGAGTTGCCAGATAAGGAACGGGCGTTATCCAGCACTGTTTGAAACAGCTGTCAAGCCAAGCGAAAAATATATTTCTTTAATATTTCGGTGTCTATCTATCTCACTCTCTCACAATAAGTCAAAAGAAATGGCGATGAAATTAACAAAAAACAGCAGATTGGAGCTTTTCGAGACAGCAGACAAAATTCTTCTGATTGATGAGGTGGAGAAGAGGCCGATATTTGTATTTGTTCATTAATTTAGAGGGAGAATCCACGTGAAAAGTTCAAAAGCGATAGGTGCACCAAATACCCGCTGTGCTTGCGTGCCATCGCATATTTCTCCTCTATTAATATTAATATACATTTTTCATTGCCTATTCTCTCCTCTTTTATCCTAATCAGTTCTGCATGTTCATATTTAAAATAAACCGCTGCTGACGCATAGAGTTACCATTCCATTTTATGTTATTTTTCCGTGCTGCATTGGCAACTCTGGCTTTACGCTCGTCGACAGCTAAATATTGTGCATTTTCCGCCGCTAAAAATTTATCTCACGTCGGTACTAGGCTATAAAAAAAAAGGGTTGCAAACTGGCTCGAAATTATTTTGTAAGGCTATTTCTAAACCCTTGTATCCAGTACCTAAATTTGGGCAGCTCAGAAAATTTTTGGGTGTTTTACAACACTCTTTAATGACAGCTGGCAGCTTTTTTTTTGACCTTTCAAAACATCGATTCGTTCAGTGTTTCGACTAGTCGAAATCATTTTGAGCAGCAATGGAGCCAAATAAGCAACAAAATAATGGCCGCATTGAGCTCTTTGACAATGAAGAACGAATTAAATTAATAGAAGAGGTGCAACACAGACCGATCCTGTGGGATCTAACCTCTTTTAGTACAATATAAGTGGTCATTAATCCCATAATTAGGGTATTAGTTGCTACCAATTGTCTTATGACCGTATTGTCCATTTTCATTCTTCAATTATTTTCAATTTAATTTAATTGATTTATTTTGTTGTTTATTTATTTTATGTGCGCAGTTGACGCAACAATCTCTCAACTTTTTAATGATTTTTGGTATTATGCTGTCACACTGAATTCTGAAAGGTCCGAAATCAAAACATCGAACATTTTGAGCGTCCAAAATATTTTCAACTACTGGATATTATGCTTTACAGCAGAATTGTATGAAATTTGCTCAGTAAACTCGATTTTGTTCGAGCTAGAGAAAGTTCAAGTTAGGGAAGTTCGACTATATGTACATAAATAATTCTAAACTAACTCTTAACTTTTTTTTGTTAAAAGCATGGCGCCAGATGCACGGTATGAGGGTATATAGGCCCCAATTTAACTAACATTTTGATATGCAAATCGTCAATTTCTATCAGCCAGTTTTTGCACTTGTATATTTTTAATTTCAGCTGAAGGACACATGCTGTGTGACTGATGCAAGTGGTCGTTGTCTTTCTTTTCTAAGTTAGCCACATATTGCTAATTTCTAAGTTTGAAGAGGTTAACTTACGCTGATTTTTGCAGTTAGAAGTTATTTTTTTTCCACTGTCCTGAATATATTTAAAGGGTTTCTCCCGAATCTGAAAAAAAATTGGATAATACATATGTATCGGGCCTGTATATTAAAAGCACTTACTCGTTTAAAAGATTTTCTGATAGTGTTTCTATTTCGAACGTTATTTGTCAGTTGTTGAATACAACAATTTTGCTCTTTGAGCTTATTGTTAACGTTAAGAATTATAGCGTCATAGTCCGGCTGTCTAAGGTTTTGGTCTGGAGATATAATATTCCTAGCAATAGCATCCTCAATGGCATCTCTGAAAAGGTGCCTGAAAAAAGTTTATTATCAATTTAAAAGAAATCGTACAAGAACGATCTTGAATGCCAAATCTCGAGTATCAACATCTTGTAGACCCCGAGAACAACGCTCTACGCTCTTGCACACAAACATGCAAGCACAGCCCGTAACATATAATTGCAAGCCATACCTTGTAAAAACTCGAAACATTTTAAACTATTTTGTTAATTTGAAGACTTGTGATACGTAAAATAAATATAATAAACCACGGCGCTCGTATTCGCTAGAAAAATGCCATGAAGGTGAAAGGCTGCCACCTAGTTTTAAATTAATTACCCTTTTTTGGGTATTATCGCGTTTGTCGTGTGCGGTCACACTGTCAATAATAAAAATAAATAACAAGCGCGTGCCTGCAAAAAGTTTGTTTGCATTGTTGTTTGTGTTAAGAATTTAAATTGCCCAAAGCGCCAGATGAACGCGGTTATTGCGCTGTGCCATTTTTGCGAGGCGCATGGTCCCTGCGCCATCTTCTGCACGCAGACGCTGCGCGACACCAAAGTCGAGGATCTGGTGAATGTGAATCTGGAGCAGCAGCAACAGCAACAGCAGCCGGGACAAAAGACATGCGCCGCGTGCAATTACACGCTGGGGCGCAACAACAACAGTGCCATTTACAGCAAGGACACGGAGAGTGGCGCCACCTTCGTGAGCAGCAAGGTGGCCACGCTGCCGGAGGTGGCCAATCTCGTCAAGCAGGCGGCGGTGCGGAGTCTCAGCTGCGAGATCAACACCAACAAGGATGGCGACGGGGGCTTTGTGTTCTTCGGGGACTCGGCGCGTGGTCACATACTCAGCCACACGTTCCGAGTGAGCGATTTACAGGCGCGTGGTTACTATCAACTCTTCTCGATTATAGTGCTCATGAAGGATAAATACTTTCTGCTGAATACCAAGCCCTTTCTGGCCGAGCATTTGCGCAAATTGTCCATGGAGCTGCAGGCGGGCGCACAGCGCACCAAGGCGGCGGAGGAGCTCAACTATTCGGCGCGACAAAGACGTTTATCCGGCGCACAGTTCCTGATGCCCACGCCGCGTTCGCTGCTGGAGCTGACCGGGGAGGAGCACATCTTTGCCCAGCTGCATTCACACTTTGCCTGGATCCTGTTGGCCGGCTCGCGTTTCCTCACCGAACACATCACATTTGGCAATCTGCCGTGGCTGCCGCCACAGAGCAGCGGTCGTCCGCCCGCCCAGCGTCTCACCTACAACAGCTCCACCCTGCCCATGATACAGATGTACGAGGATGACCCGGAACAGGAGGGCTTCTTCTCGCTGCGGCACATCAAGAAGGTGGTGCCCAAGGATGACTTTGCCACCGTTTGCTATTGTGCTCTCACGGGCGTCAAGATCATTGTACGCGGTGCTCCAGAGCGCACTGTGCTCTTTATGATGTGCCTGAAGAAGCTGCTGCCGGAGCCGATGCATAATCTGATGCGCATCGATGCACAGCATCAGCATTCCATCAGCTCCGAGTACAAGATCATATCCGTGTCCAATGACATTGCGGTGCCCATGGCGAGTGGTTCCGTGTTCCGCATTGATTTCCTGGACAAGCATGTGAATGGCAACGACATCGTCTCGGTCAAGTGGCCAGCTGAGCTGCCCAGAAAGTGTAGGTTGCACTTGGAGTTCAGTTCAGTTGTTATTATTAAAGCTCAAGATTTATATTTATTTTAGTGCCCGATCTCTTGGTCAAACTACTGAAGGCCGTCAAGGCTGTGGAGGAGAAGACCTTCACCGAGCTGGTGCTCAACAAACAGACCAAAGTGCTCATCGAGGAGTGGAAAAAGTCAGTTGTAAATTACAAGTTTACAGTCGTCGGATAAAGTATTTTGACAAAACTATAGTTTAATTAGTCCTCATACAAATTCCGAAACTTTCTTAAGGAATTTTAAAAAAGAAGAAAAAAAACCAAGAAGAACATTTTAGGAATCCAAAATTGGGAAGAAAAAATTAGGAATCAACTAAAAAAATATTCAGAGTACAAAAATAAGGAAAAAAAAATTGGGAAAAGTATCGTGCGATTTTTAATAAACTATTTTTTCAGCTAGTCCTAATTTTAGCTTTCCCAATTTATGTTTTCCTAATTTTTTTCCCAATTTTTGCTTTCCTAATTTTTGCCTTCCTATTTTTTGATTCCTAATAACTTTATTCCTAATTTTGGATTCGTAATTTTGGATTCCTAATTATTCGATTCCCAATTTTGCATTCCTAATTTTTCTTTTCCAAATTTTCGTATTCTGAATATTTTTCGACATTCGTATATAGAACCGTTTCATCAACTCGTAATTTGAACTTACTTTATGTTAAGTTTAGCATCTATGGAAAGGTCATTCAAATTTCGCTTGAATGATACATAATTTTCCTTAACCCATTAAGTGCCCATTGAAAATATTGAATTTTTGTAAATATATACTTTTTGGACTTTTTTCCTCAGTCTTGAGCAAAAAATGTTTTAATACAAAAAAAAATTATTCCAACACATCTAAGAGTAACTGTAAAAAAAATTTTCAAAAATAGCTTTGCTAGTATTTTTTTGATTTTTTTAAAATTGATAAAAATTACTCTTTTAGCCACTTTTTCATTCTTGTCATACAACATTTTTCTGAGATCATCCCATACAGAAAATCTTAAAAAATACTAGCAACGAGATTTTTGAAAATTTCTTTTTGCAATCACTTTTAGAATTGTTTAGAGAAACTTTTTGCATCAAAACATTTTTTGCTTAAGAGCGAGAAAAAAGTTTTAAAAGTAGACATTCACAAAAATTCGAAATTTGTATCATTCAAACGAAATTTAAATGAACTTTCCATTGATGCCAAGCTCAACATAAAGTTAGTTAAAATTAAGAGTAGATTAAACTATAGTTTTGTCAGAATACTTTATCCGACGACTGTAAATTAATTGGGTACGAAGAAATCTCTTTCACTTGAATTTGACGTACATTTGTATGAAATTTACGTAATTTTTCAGGTGAAAGAGATTTCTGTGGCACCCCAGAACAAGTTTATCATTAAACAAATTATTAAATTTGATTTAACTCCCTACAGCAAAGTGATTTGTCTGAATCACGCCAAGTCCGGCAGCGTGCAGGCCAAGCTGAAGAAGGTGCTGGGCGTGCAGCCGCAGGATCAGCCCATCCTCAATTACTGGAGCACGCACTTGCAGTAGTTGAATAAATGTTTTTTTGTTCACTTTTTGGAATTAAAAATTCTTTATTGCTCCAAAGAGCGCAACGTTGTTTTTATCCATCATCAAAATTATCTTAACCAAAAAGCGACGTCTCCACAAGTTTTGTTGTTGTTGTTTACTTCTTGTAGCCGCAGCTGGAACGACGACCACGAGCACGCTCGAACTTGCGTCCCTTGGAGCGCACATAGGGGCGCGTGTGCGAGTGGGGCACACCAGGAGCCTTGCCAAAGTGCTTGCAGGCAGTGCGCGCGGTGCGTCTGCCCTGCAACAACAGGGTGTTCTTGCCGGTGGGCGAGGCCAAGGCCAACTGATCGAAGGTCAGCACTTCACCGCCAGCCTTGAGGATGCGCTCGCGAGCTGTCTGGGTGACATGCAGGGCGCACACCTTCAATTTGGGCACCACCAACAAGCGGGCGTCGTCGGTAACGGTGCCCACCACCACCACCGTGGACTCGGGCTGCTTGGCGGCCTTGGAGAAGCGTGCGATGCGCTGCAGCGACATTGGCGGCCGATTGATTTTGCTCATAAACAAGCGCTTCAGGATGATGCGATTGAACTTCTTGTTCGTGCGACGTTGCAGGAAACGGTACAACTGAAAAAACACACATTCAATTAACTGCACTCTCATATTTCAGTTATATATTTCATTTACCTTGACGAGCAAGCGCAGGTAAACATCCTGAGATTTTGGTTCGGTTCTGCGAACCTTGCGATCGTACTTGTGATTGATGTCAATACCCTGCAATTACAGATGCACACAAAATATTATTACTAGCTGTTCAATTGGCTCGCGCTTTGTCTTCATTTTAAAACATTAGCACATATTTTTCACAAACATTTAAGATGTTTACAAATTTAATTTTTAGCTTTTAAGATTTTCTTGCGTCGTACCATTTCGGCGACCGGAAAAAGAAAGAGACGAGCAATGACATTTAGGGCTGGCTAATATATCGATTCATCGCATGAATTCAACGTTTCATGCGATATCTCAAATATCGCTATGGCTTAATGTGTCAACAATTTAATTGGCAAGCTGGCAACGCATTGGATGGTAATAAATTAAAATATGTATTTTAATCAGAATGTTTGGATGCATTTTAAGCTTGCATAATTTACAATCTGTATGTAATCACTGTGAAGTAATCGAATGGTCAAACTATCGATTGGCTTGTGCATTTTTGACAGCTACATAGGGCTGCAAAACAGTCATGCCAATTTGACTTTTTCCGGATAGATTTGTCTGGTCTTAAACTGCTTCAGCCGGGAAATATCTTAAACATCTTCTATCCGAAAATCTGGATTTTTACCGATTCGAAACTCTTTTTCAGAAGTGGTAATTTTCGCTGCTTTTTCTACCGTTTCCATATTCGAATGCAGAAGTAGATAGGGTTTTTAGCCGATTTAGTTTGGTAATAACCGTCTAAAAATAAAAACGTTAAATGCTATTGTGTCAATTAGGTAAATGTATATATTATAAAATTTTTCAATTATATGTTTTAGTATATTTTTTTTTCTTCTGCAGACTCGGCTTGCGTCGACACCAAACTTGGTTGCCATTCGTATAAGTTGCCATGCAAATACCTAAAGATGATAGGCACTATGGCAAAGAAAAATATTGCAAATCAACAATAGCAGCAAAAGTTTTTGATATAAGGCAGCATTTGGCGTTCAAAAAACATTTTTCATCAATGGGCTCAATCAAAAAAATATGTTAGTCTTAATAAAAAAAACCAAATTCATATAAATGAGGACGAAAATAATGATATGATATGTTAACTAATTTAGCTTCAAGAAAAACCTTATGATATTTTATGTTTTCTTGCATTTTCTTTGCAATTTTGTGTTTAGCTTATTTTTACTCAAAATCTAGCTTTTGCGGGCGCTCAACTCCTGGCAACACTGATTAAGGGCTGCACAAGCATATTTGGACAAAGAGTGGCAACGCTTGCGTATATGCACTTTACAGCACTAAAACAATGGCAGCGGTGAATTTACGTAAAGGTTTTTCTATTCTGCCCCAAAATGTAAGTAAATAATTAAATTTTAAATGCCAATAAGCTGTAATGTATCACTTTTAGTTGGCGGCCTGTCGGCAGCGAGGCTATGCCAGCGCCAAGCAGACAAAAACCAACACATTGGCAGCTGTTGCCGAATCGATTTCGGCCAAGGGGTAAATATTTTTTTTTTTACTGATTTTATGAATTATAATATGCTTAAAATTATATTTTCTATAGTTTCTTGCGTCCACACAAGCCCTATGCGCCTGTGAGCGATGCGGGCGAACGTGTGCGTGCCGTGGCCAACCAGCTGCAAATGACAAACGGCGGCGATCAACGAAAATTCACAGATTTGGGCGAGAAATTCAAATTTCTGGCTGCCTGTTTTGAGGAATTGCAGCACGGCGTGCCCAATTCCCAGGTGCACGAGCTGACCACCGTGGCGGATGTCGTGGCATTCTATCAGCAGACTGTGGACACCACTGTGCCGCTGGATGCACTGAAGCGCATGGAGCTGCCCGAGAATTTGCACATACAATATGAATATTTGCGCTTCCATCCGGAGACAGATGCGAAATTCGAAGGGAAAAGCGCTTTTCCCAAGAGCTCAACGCTGGTGACGGGTCTCAAGTATCGACGCAAGTACGAGGGACATGAGGCCAAGCGTTGCTGGCCTTAGTTTTATTTAGAGGTCTGCATGGCTGCATTCAAAACGTCAAATGAGACATTCATGCTCAAATGAAATAAATGAGTTCGGCTTCGTCTCACAATGAAATGAATGAATTGAATGATTAAATTCAAACTGAAAACTTCACATTCAAAAAAGGCAGATTGAATTGAATGACAAAATAACCGAAAAAAACGAATGAAGAAACAGAGTGCTGTAATTTAATTATTTTATTTTTTTTTTTTATTTACATGTTATCATAATTTAAAATTTATTTTTGGGCTTTATTTATATTTGAGTGTAAAAACATAATATGATTTATACTATCGGAGTTTGTTGAGATAGCACAGCGTTTTTCAGTGATTAAATTTCTAGCATCGGAAATGCTCTTGCAGATGCGGCGCTGGTCGCCGGTATACAAAGAATTTTGCAACTGACTTTGTATAATAGTGGAAACATTCTTTTATGATCGTTCCACCAAGCAAGGCAGTTAAAGTCATCTGAAAATCTTACATGGATGTTGCATTCTTTTATAATGCCATTTCTCTCAATTGCAGAAAATGTTGTCAATTTGTTTGCAGGTGGGAACAAAAACAAGGATATCTTGTGAAACTTCGTCATGTAAGGCAAAATTATGTCTGAAATATGATGTGATAAAACCACTTTGACTTTTGCAAGAAGGTCGCAGTCTTCTATGTCTGGTTGGCAAGAGTTTTTCAATTTATTAATGTATCGGATTGTTAAATAAATTGTTGGATAATTACTACCTTCCAATTTTTTGGATATCTGTGCAAATTTCTAGTTTTATTTGTTAATCCTAATATTGTAATAAATAAAATGTTTATTGTTCACACTCAAAAGTATTGCGATATGGTGTCCAGCAGTTCGGATTTGTACAGGCTTTCCAGTGACTTCAAAAGTATTGCGATATGGTGTCCAGTAGTTCGGATTTGTAAAGGCTTTCCAGTGACTTCATGACCCTCGCATCCTTCAGCAGCTCCATGAGACGCGCATCTGCCTTAACCGCCTCAAATGTGCCGTACATTAATTCCGAGTTGATCTCCGTTACCGCCGGCTTGTTCATAATGCTCAGTATCTTCTTTTGCAGCTCCATTTCGGGATCGGGCGCTTGCAGCTTGGCCAGAGCATTCGCCTCGCCCAGCTCCACCTTGAGCTGTTGCTCGTGCTGCTCCTGCAGATACTTAATGATGCACTCGTACTGCAAACCCGTCAATGGACGATTATCGGCCAGCATTTCAATTAACTTCTGCATCGCATCGGGATGTCTTTGCTTTTGGCTGGATATGGGCAACATTAGCACCGCATCGCGTTCCTTTTTGAGCTGGAAATCCGAGGCAATCAGTTGTATGGCATCCTCCAGCGGCATATTGCGATGCTCTGCGGGCACACCGTACAGTATGTTGACCGTGATGCTGTTCAATGCCTCGTGCTGCGGTGTGACCAGGACGGCATAGAGGCATCCACGCGCCGAAATGTTGCTCAGCACCTGGCCCAGCATGACGTCCTCGTTGGGAAAGAGCACGTCCACGCGCAGGCCCGCATTGGTCAGACGCTCCTCAATGAACTCGGCGTATTTACTGTGGAGTTTGAATTTAGATACAGTTTGTCAAGAAATTCTTTACACTCCCTTAAAAGTGTAATATTTTGACTTTAAATAAGAAAAAGAATAGCTTATTATATATATTGGGAAAGGTCATTTAATTTTCGTTCGAATGATGCAAAAATTTTCTTAACCCATTGAGTACCCATGGAATATTTTGAATTTTTGCAAAAGTCTACTTTTTCAACTTTTTTCCTCGATTTTTTACAAAAAAATAGTTTGATGCAAAAAAATTGTTGGAACAATTCTAAGAGTTACTGCAAAAGAAAATTTTCAAAAATATTTTTGCTAGTATTTTTTATAATATTTTGAAAACTGCACTTTTTGCATGAAAATTAGGAAAAATGGGTTAAAATGGTCATTTTTAGGATTTTCGAAATATCAAAAATACTAGCAAAAATATTTTTGAAAATTTTCTTTTGTAGTTACTCTTGGAATTGTTTCAGGAATTTTTTTGCATCAAAATATTTTTTGTAAAAAATCGGGGAAAATTTTTGAAAAGTGACTTTTACATAAGTTCGAAATTTTCGAAGTGTACTAAATGGGTTAAGGAAAGTTTTGTGTCATTCAAACGGAATTTAAGTGACCTTTTCAAATACAGTCGAACTTCCCTAACTCCAATCACCATTATCCACGAAAAAAGTTCGAGTTAGGGAAGTAGAATTGTATGAAATTTGCCTAGTATTGCCACTCAATTTTGTCGAGTTAGAGAAACTTCGAGTTAGGGAAGTTCGACTGTATATATAATAAGCAAAAAAATTTTTTGACAAACTGTAATTAACTGATTAATTATTATTAACATCACACTTACGTATTATCACGATTCACCACAATAATCTCGCAATCATTAATGGGCACCACATTCGAGGCAGCTCCAGCGGCTGACATCACAATGCCGCCTTGCACGTTCATTGGAGCACCTCCTATCCCCACCCCTACTCCTCCACCGGCAACGCCTCCCCGCCTCCGCCTAAGGCTAATGCCTGATTTGCCTTCCTCACCGCCTTCGTCTTTAAGCTCGCATTGCGCACAATCAACGCCTTGCCTTTGAATGTGGATTTGTTGAGCGCATCTGCACATTTGTTGGCAATCTCCTCGCTTTCGAACTGCACAAAGCCAAAGTTCTTTTGCACCAGGGAGCCCACAACTTTACCGTAAGGATGACAAATGCTCTCCAGCTCCTCGCGCGTGCACATCGGCAGGTTGCCAACGTATATACGATTCTTGGCCAGCGCCGGATCACGGGCAATGTTGTAGCCGGGTGCAGTGGGATCTCGTGGTGCGGCCATTTAATTTGCTCAAATTTTTTTACAATTTCTCAAGCGATAAAAACGTAAACAATTCAAGTTGTGTCGATGTCGTTCACGATTGAACTGATCAAGGTGAATTTACTAATAAGGTGACGTCGTCCGATGTGGTGAGGCTACAGTCAATTTTTCAGCTCTCTCTCTCCGCTCTCAGAGAGAGATGACAGAAAAGCAAATGCTTGCTTAAAATAAATAAAACGAGATAATTCAAAATAGTTTATAATATTTTAATGCATAACAAAAACAATATGATGAAAAAATTGAATATAAAATAAATGAAATGAATAAAAATTAAATAAAAATGAAATTAAATTAAATCAAAATTAAATAAAATTAAACAAAAATTCATATGTTAATATATTTATGTTACTATAAAATAAACATAGAAAAATAATTATAGTAATATTTTCAAATATTTTTTTTGCCCAATCAAGCGTTGCTTTTGTTTTTGTTTTTGTATTTTTAGTTTTTTGTTTAAATTTTTAATACGAAAGTGTGTTCGCATTTTGAAAAAGAATTCTGTTGTTTTGTTATCAAGTTCTATATTATTGGAACATTTTAGCATCTCTGCCAGCAAAAATCGCTTTGGACAAATATTGTTGCCATTGAATTTGTTAAAAACTTTTTCCAGCGTTTTTATTTTGTCGACAAAGTCTGATGATGGCTTCTTCAGTCCACCTTCTGAAACCATATCAACATAAGTATAAGTTGCATTTTCTTTATCGGTACAGTCCAATTCCAATCGCCTAATTAGATATCCAGAGATATACTCTATCGAGTCATCAGTCAGCTCAGATTCTAATTCAGCTACATTTTCTCCTGCCTCATCTGCTATGGCTAAGTTAGCACGAACACTTGATGAGCTGGACGATTGCATTGAAGCAATGTCAATATCCAGCCACGGCACTGGCTCCACCTCAACATTTGCCCTCGTGTCCAAAATCTCCGTATTTCTCCGAAGTTTTCTTACGGCAGAGCATACAATATGTTGTAGTCATTTTTAGATCTACTGAGCAACAAAATAATACACACTGTTAATAAAATAATTGCAGATTATAATAATAATAAGTTTATTCTTTTCTTTCTACGAGTTTATTCGTAAAGAAGAAGACAATAAAAAAAACATGCGACACACAACCTCTTTCGACAACGTTTGCAGGCATACTGTCAAATGTTTGTACTCCCGAAAGAGAGCAGCTGTGGTGACAACGTCACCTTAATAGTAAATTCACCTTGGTGACAACGTCACCTTAATAGTAAATTCACCTTGGAACTGATTAGTTCAATTGAACTATTCACCAAAATGAACAAAAGAACGACATTTCGTGCTTATCGCCCGACCGCCATCGTGGGTCTATCGAATTTGTATTAAATAAAATAACTTGAAATTCAAACCTCATTCTAAAAATATTTATTGCAAAATTTCCGATTCTCACGCTTTAAAATAAAAGAAATTGCCAAAAAGATAAAAAGAAACAAATAAAGATTGATCCGTTA
This sequence comes from Drosophila recens, assembly GCA_037043495.1. Taxonomy (NCBI): domain Eukaryota; kingdom Metazoa; phylum Arthropoda; class Insecta; order Diptera; family Drosophilidae; genus Drosophila; species Drosophila recens. The sequence continues at coordinate 26,258 of JBAMBJ010000969.1, read as the reverse complement.
AGCCAGAACAGATTTGAATAAATAAATTAAAAAGAAAAAACTAGAAATAAAAAAATGTCCGTCAATATTTTAGAGCATGCTTTTATTTTATTTCTATCGTCTATATATTCCAATTTAGAAATAAAATAAAAATATGCTAACAAACAGAAGCATACTTTTTTTATTTTACTTTTTTTTTCATAAAAATGTATTTATTTTTTCAAATCTGGCAGCACTGAAATAAATGGAAATCGTTCTATGGTAACCAAGGCTGCCACATGTTTAAAAAAAGTATATAAACCGTTATAAGAATGAAACAAATTTATTGCAGTGCAAATTTTGAAAAACAATTTAAATAGTGCATGTGAAATGGATTTTTAAACAAATTAGGCGTGTATCACAAAACCCGCGCCATGACGCGAATCGTGTAATTCGTGTGCGTGCTCGTGCTCGTGCTCGGGCTTCTTCTTCGGCACATACGGATTGTGCTCCGGATCGGCGTTGAGACTGAAAAGAAAAATAAGTGTTAATCAAAATAAAGTGCAATTTAAAAGGATCAACTTACTGATAGAGACTGATTGCCTCCTCGCATTTGACATTGTACCACCAGTCGCAGGCGAATTCCTTCTGATTGAATACGGTGCCATTGGTGCAGAGGAACGACGCCCCCTGGTGTCCCTCGCGTCCGTCGTGACAGACGTGATAGGCCTGGCAGCCCGTCTCCACATTCGCGTACATTCCCGGCACGGCGGGCACATTGTGGCAGCTGAATTGCGTGTGCGGCACTTCGTGGTAGATCGGATAATCGACGCCAGCCACGCCTGGTATCTTATTCAAATCCTGTTTGTCCTCGTGGCGTGCCTGATGCTCCGATTGCGGTGGATTGTACAGGTGTCCGAATTTCTATATCAGCGTAAACATATCAAAATATAATAAAAGTGTTGCAAATTGCATAATCAAATACCGGTTTCACACACACACACACAACTTCCCCCACTCTACTCATTATTAGCAAACAATTAAGCATGTGTGTAATGCTCTGTAAATGAGTGTAATTGTCTGTATGTGTGTGTGTGTGTGTTAGTCTTTGTATCAATTGCATGTTACAATTTTTGGGTCAAAAGTGAACGTCGCTCACTCGCACTCGCACAAGTTCCACACGAGTTCCACATATGAGAGAGAGTTGTCTGAAAATGGCGTCCTGCCGCTCACTCTCTTTCTAAGTCACTCTCAGCATAATTAAGAGCGACCCATCATAATTGATTGATTGACAACTAACCTGCACTTCAATGGTCATTGCTGTTCCAAGCAACAACAATGTTGCCAGCATCCTCAGTAGCTTCGACATCTCTTTATTTTATGTCTTGGGATCAGGTTTTGTTTGATTTCAATTTATGTGTGTTTTTTGGAGTTGTATCAACCGTCTGGGTTCGGTCTGAAAATCGCACTGAAACTGAAGTGCAGTTTTTCCACTTGAGACAGCCTCGTGGTCGTGGTTTGTCGTGCTTCAAGCTGCAAGCTTTCAAGGGTAGCGCGTCTAACGGTCGGCAACTTTCGATTTTTTTGTGGAAGCTGTTTTTAAACCATGTAAGCTAAGCTTTTGCTTTTTTGCCGTTACTTTTCGCCCATACCGCCTAATTATGAGGAGTGTTCCAAACGAAACCTAAGGCAAAGCGATGATGAATTTAAGTATGCACAAATGTATCTATGAGTATATGTATCTATATCTCATGCATATGAAAGTAAATTCATTTTATTGCATGTGTGGGAAAGTCAAATGCAATATGGTTTTTTTTGCAAGCAGCAATTTGTTAAGACTTTACAAATATCCACAAACATTCAAATCGTATTACGTATACAGTCAATATCAGAGAAGGTAGAGTTTATAATTTGTAAAAAATGATATCAATAAATTTATAAATAATACTCATTTTTGATTTATGCTAAAAAACATATGAAATATTAATTTAAATTAAATTTTAAGTTGAAAAATTATCTTTTATATTTTGAAATTTCAAAATAATATTTATAATATAATTTCTAAATATAAATTGCAACAAGTTGAATCAAATTTATTTTTAATTTCTGTTTTCAAAATTGAAAACAAGAGTTATATCTTCATTAGTAAATAAAAATTGTAATTTAAATTATAATTTCGTATATTTTGTAATCAAACCAAAAAGGTGAGTTGAATAAATTTACATACAATACTCATTTTTGATTTAAACTAAAAAATAGTTAAAATATTAATTTGAATTCAATTTTTAGTTGAAAAATTATAATTTTTATTTTTAATTTCTATTTTAAAAATTCAAAAAAATAGTTGTAATATATTTTCCAAATCAAAATTAAAGCTTTACTTAATATTTAATATATTTTGTGATTAAATAAAAAAATTAGAGTTGAATCGCAATTATTTTTTATTTTTAAATTCCATTTTAAAATTTGAAAATAAGTGCTACGATTTAATTGCTTAATAAAAATTTGAATTTGAATTATTACTTCATATATTCTTAAATGAAGTCGAAGAAAGAGTTCAAATTAATTTATTTACAAACATTTATATACATTTTTATTTTACACTGTCCAAAAATAGTAAATCTCAGAATTTCTCAATTTGTTAATATTTCTCACATTTTAATTTATGTAGACTCAATTTTTATATGCAATTCCTGTTTATAATACTAAGAATGGGCTAAAATTGTGTTAAACGAAATGTGAAATGTTTTAAAGTATTGTGAAGTTAGAAGTACGTGTATTAAAGTTAAACCTTATTAAATATGCATTTTAAAAACTAATACAAATTTTGCATTGCTGGATTCAAATGGAGGTTGCTGAGCAAATCATCAAATTCACTATAGAGCTGAAACAACAAAAAAGAGTTGAACGATATTAACATGGCTAACATGGTCGAGTGACTGGGCTTACATGGGTTTTGCCATAACTATCCACATAGGTTTTGCTGCCGCCGGCGGTTTTCTTGAACGCGGACAGCGCTGGACCATGCAGAAGATTCACGTTTTGATAGGACTGCGCCTTGGCTGGACTGCTGCCATGATGACTCTTGCCCACCGTGGGTGCCAGTTCCAGAAAATTGGGCACTACATATTATAAGCAAGTATATAAAGTGTTTGAATGCAGCCAGGCGTTAAATTCCACTGTGTACTCACCTTTCTTGGGCTGGAATTTCACCTGATTGAGCAACGGATTGTGCAGCTGCAGTTGGCGATAGGTGGGCAAAGCGTGCTTTGGTGCCACCAACACATTCGGACGACCCACAGCCTGTGGATACAGATAGGTGGTCTCCACGGTGGGCACCTGCCTGTAGTGGTAGCGACCTTCCCTAGGCGTAAAACGACCATCCGAACTCAGGGCAATGTGATAAACGGTGCGCGTGCCCTTATCATAGTACTGATAGACCTGAAAATGTTGGTATAAGTAAAAGGATTTTGTGAAGTGGGTAAAATTTAAGTATTAATATTTATTTAGTGTCAACTTAATGCAATTGACCAAATTAATTTAAAAAAATAAAATAAAATTAAGTAATATAATACTTATAACGTACTAATTAGAATTTTTAACAACTTTAAATTTAACTGAAAGAGTAAAAAATTATTGAATTAAGAATTAAAATTTAAGAATCTGGAGATATTAAAAAATTAATAATTAAATGATCCAACATTTGTTGCAAATATTAGTAGTAAAATTTAGTGATAAAACAAGTATAAGAATTAGTTAGGTCAGGGATTTCTAAAAAGGAGAAGTATATGATATTAAATCAAAGAAATTTCTGGTTTAATTTTTTGAAGCTAACTGATAAATTTAGTTCAATTAACTTTTTAGCTAAATAAATATGGGCTTTAAATTTATGAATTATTGAGTAATAATATTTTAGTAATAATATATGACAATTTTCATCTTAATTTTCCAAAGATCGCTGATAAATGTACTTCAATTCACTTTATAACTAAATGAATACATATTTACTTTTTATATAAATTTATAATAGTCAGTGGTATAAAAGTATTTTTTGAACAATTTAATAGTATTTAATATCAAAGAAATTTGTATGTTTCATTTGGCGAAGATCAATGAGAAATTTACTTTAATTCACGTTGTCACCAAATAAAATACTTGATTTTTATTCAATTTAATTATAGTCAGTGTTACAAAACTTGTTTAAACTATTTATTTAAATCATAAAATATGTGTAATATAACATCAAAGAAATTTCGTTTTGATATTTGCGAAGATCTCTGAGAAATACCCTTTAATTCACTTTAACAGTCAATCCAAAAACAATATAAAATTTTAAATAAACTTTGAAAATAATATTTAAAGTTAATAAATAAAATGAATAATTTTTTTTTTATTTTATCGACTAAATAGATCAAAATAAAATAGGTATGCCAAGTTTAAATTGTAATTTAATGTTAAATGATCATTATATAATCAGTACTTAAACCTATAGATAGATAAATAGATCAGTATAATATAGATTAAGTAAAATTAAGTAAATTTTAGCTTAGTCGACACTCACCTGGGGACTGCGTTGTTGGGGCACAATGCCGTCGGGCACGGAGATGCCCTCCTTCTGCAGACGGTTGAGAAACAGACGATCGGTCTCGAACGCCGTATCGGGTATCTTGCCGCCCGCATGTGGCAGCACTTGCTCCCGATAGATTTGACGTTTCTTAAATGAGGTTTTTTCAGGTGGCAACAATTATTTATGGCTCAGAACAGTAAAAAATTTATGATTATGTTGATTTACACACCTTGTGGTGACGTTCCGCATTTGTAAACTCATCGGAATCGTCGGCAAATGCAGCGTAGCTCAAACTGAGCAGCACAATTAAATGGAACACATATGGCGACATTATTTGTTTTGAATTGATTTTTATTTTGCATGCAACTGCGATCAATTTCAAAGGAATTCAAGCGAAAGGTCAAGTTGATCGAGTTGACAGTAGTTCTCTGTAGATCTGTAGATCTGAGTAAACAAGTGTCAGCAGCTCGGTACACAAATCCACATTTCAAACATTTTTCAAAAGCGCCAAAAAAATAATTGCAAAACATAAACACAAACACAGACACACACACACATGCACTGATCTTGCAACTGAGTGACAAGCTCAAAAAAAGAATCTCCAAATGAATTTGACTATCGTTTTTTTGTCGGAACTGGCAGCTTTTGTGTTGTTGTGGAGAACTGGAGAACTGGAGAGAACTGCGTTGTGGCCGCGTCGACGGTGCCAAACATAATGAATGCAAATGCACAAAGACTCTAAGCTGATCTCTGCCTGGTTGCCCGGTGCGCCAGGTGCCCTCTGCTGACGATTCTGCTGACGACTCTGCTGACGACGACGACAACATCGACAGCCACAACAACAACCACAACAACCAAAACAACAACAAGCAGAGTATGATGGCTTTCAGTTAACTGCGCGCATCACGTGGTAACTTGGCACGACAGACAGACAGACGGACAGACAGTCATCATCATGTTGTTGCTGCTGCTGCCATAATCTGAAGATTACCCAAAATCAAGAGAGAGGAAGAGAAAAAATAAAGCTAGCGATCTAGTTGGGGGTGCTAGACTTTTAGTAATACTGTAGGGCTAAGTTTGTTTATTTATTTTTTTATTTACCTATTTATGTATTTTTTTTATTTATTTAATTATTCATTTATTTATTTTCTCATTTATTTATTTTTTTTTTTTTTTACCTATGTTTTATGTATTTATTTATTTTATTTCTCATTTAATAATGTATTTTTTTACTTTTTTTATTTAATTATTTATTTATTTATTTTCCTATTTATTTATTTATTGAATGTCAACTACAAGCAGTAGATCAAAAGTGCGCTTTATTAAAAAAAAACTAAGAAATGAATATGCTCTTTAATTGTTATGAATAATATATAAATTAAAATTAAATGGATAAAAATCGAATGGAGTATTACAAAATATTTATTTTTGAAACTCATCTATGTTTTTATACAGAATCAATTTAGTGATAAAATAATGTTTCAAATGACATTCCGTTTGGAAATTAGTTTAGTTGTGGTAAAGTTATGAAAGTCTGAAGTCTGATTTTTGACTTATGTAGCAACTTTATAAGTCAAAATTAAGGTTCATTTTGGCATGATTTTTACAAGAAATAGAATCAGTCGTCTCAGAATCAAATTTAAAATGTTGTGTTCTAATACAGTCGAACTTCCCTAACTCGAACTTCCCTAACTCGAAGTTTCTCTAACTCGAACAAAATCGAGTGGCAATAGCGTTTACTAGGCAAATTCCATACAATTCTACTTCCCTAACTCGAACAAAAATATTGGCCCGTACTTCTGTAAGTCGAATTTTTCGGGAAAATCTCCAATAAAGTTTGCATTTTTTTTTCTGCTTTATGCTTTTGTTAACGGATCGTTTGGATATGTAATATTGATGTACATTAACATGTGGTGATGTAATATGATAAAATATTGCATGAACAATTTAGGAAAGATGTTCGAAATGTACTTCTTGCCAGCTCAATAATACTTATCATGGCATCAGCACGTGTATTCAAATTTTTATCTTTTTAAGAAATTTTTAAACTTATTTGTTAAGAAATTGAAAAGTTGACCAGTTTCCATTATATTAAAAAATGGAAAATTAATTATGTCATTTGATTTGGGAACGTCTTCTGGATACAGCAAAAGAACGATAAGACCTATTTTTGAGAATATCGACAGGTCTGAAACAAACTGAAATTTTTGTTGTTGAAAATAACAAGAAAAGTTTGCAATTTGAAATGTATTTATGAATGAATGAAATTGTAGTTTCATTTAAAAAACTAAAAAAAAAATTCCCTAACTCGAAGTCTCCCTAACTCGAACTTTTTTCGTGGATAATGGTGATTCGAGTTAGGGAAGTTCGACTGTATTTGGAACAAAAGGAGTTGATTAATAGTAAAAATTCGAGATTTAATATTCTGAATGTTTAAATTATCAAAAAAATATTTAAAAGTATTGAAATGAAATTAAATAAGTTTGAATGTAGAATAATTTAAAAAACACAACCATGATCAAAATGATATTCCGCTAAGAAATCAGATAGCGTTTGCCAAAATTATGAAAATTTGAAGTTAGTCTGATTTTCTAAAATCAAAATCTAATCTAAATATGATTAAAGGAGTAGAAGAAAAGTTGAATTTTAAGATTTAATATTTAAAAAAAAATTTGAGAATTCTTTTCATAAATTTTCGAAAGGAGGAAATTTGAGTTTTGACAAAGTTAGGATTGAAGTTTGAAAATATTTTGTACTGACAAATTTGGAATTCAAATGCTTTGTCTAAAGTTTGTATTAATATAAATTCATATTCTCTCTCTCTAAAATTTCATTTATTTGCGCAATTTCAATATACCCAACACTAAATACTTGCTACAGGGTATATTTTAGCACCCGTTTAATATTTCCGTTTGCTTTTACTTTAAAGCTTAAATACAAAAATTAGTTACCATTTAAAATTTAGCGCTTCATTTGTTTTCGCGTCTTCATACATTTTAATCAACACAAACATAATTAATTAATCTCGTTGTTAACTTGACCAAGTTGGCCCTTGGCTGATGGATGCGCTACTTCACTTGAAACTTTCAATGTTTCAATATTTCGCTGGCCAATATCTTTGTTAAACATAATTACACAAAAGTTTTCATTTCTTTTTTTTCAACTATATTTTTCTCTCCTTTTCAACAAGGCAATTTTGTAGTCGAAACTTTTTATAACTATTTATGTATCTTTTTTTTGCCTCTCATTTGAAAGTGAATGCTGATTGTTGTTGTTGTTGTTATGATTTTTGGTCTTTTGTTTTTGTGCTTAGTTTTAATTTTGTTGTTGATTGCGCTTCAGTTAACCATTTATGATGTTTTTGAATTTATTGATTGTTTTTCTTATTTTTATAAATATTTGTTTATTTTTAAAGTGTTGTTTTGGCTCTCATATTTGGCTTTGTTAGAAAGATGAGCTTCAATGGGTTTGTTTAGACCTTGATTGCCTTATGAAAGTGAATTGAATTTGGCGACTGTTTCGTGATTCGGGTTTTCTATCTGATCTGGTATGCATAACTATATGTTTCAAACAATTTTTTACAATATTCCCACGCCGCTGCACTTAATATTCCGTTGGCATATAAAGTGTCAAAAGTGTATTAAATAGGGGAAAGTCAATGATATAAGAATGTTAAAAAGATTTCAAATGCCAAACACAGCGCAGACAATTGTAATTATTGCAGTTACATCATTTAATGTAACTACAAAATATGATATTGGGTTACACAAAAAAAACCACAACAAAGAAATCGGGTTGATCTTCTGGTTGATCTTCTTGCCTGACCTTGGCTGCCATCCAAGTCGAGATGCAATGATGACAATCAAGAGATTAATTATTTGAAATCGCCGTCGACCTTGTTAACACACAGTCTTGAATGCTGCTCTAAGCCAAAAATTGTTGCTGCACTCAATTGGTAGCTAGTCATCATTTGTGGTCGAATCTATTGTTAACCCTCTCGCTTGTCACGCGCTAATTGCTCGGGTTTCCTGGAGTCTCTCTCCCTCTCACTCTGTCCCGCTCTCTGTCCCTGTAAGCCCCCCGCAATCACCAATTGGTAACGGCGAACGTTGAGTCAAGGATTTTCCTAGACATTCCCACGTCTTTGCACTAAACAAGTATGAACGGTAGAGTCAAGCTGCTCGACTGTTGGATGCCCAGTACCCGAAACTTTGCAGCTTTTATTGAAAAAATATATTAAAAAGCAAGCGGGAAAGGCTATAGTCGAGCTCCCGACTTTAGGATACCCGTAACTTATTTAAATAAGTTTAAAAAAAAATGTATAGCATACTTTAAGGCACTTTACTTTGCTTAAAAGCTTATATTAGCCATTACCACCTTTCTATCTGTCCGATCTTGTTGTGATTTAGTAGGAAGATAGCTAATAATTATTTATTTATTTTCAGAATATATATTTATTTATTTAAGGAATATATAAAAAACCAAGCCGGAAAGGCTATAGTCGAGCTAGCGACTTTAGGATACCCGTTACTTATTTAAATAAATTTAAAATATTTTGTATAGCATACTTTAAGTGCCTTAAACTTTTTGCTTAAAAACTTAAATTAGCCATTACCACTTTTCTTTTTGTCCGATCTTGTTGAAATTTAGTAGGATGATAGATAATAATAATTTATTTATTCTTAATTAAAAAAATGATCAATTTGATGTATGTTTTATACAAATTACAAATTTATTTGATATTTGTTTTTCTGCATTTTTAGTCAATTTAAGAATTAATTCATTAAATTTAAAATTTTTCAAAATCCTTAATTGATCTTGGACTTTGGCGCAATTAATAATGTTTAAAAAATTCCTGTACATCTGTTTCTTAACCGATTGTTATAAAAGTTTCAGTAAACGTTCGCACAATATTTATCTGTTTGAATTTTAATTTATTTTGTACTCTATCCCCAAATCACCAAAATTTGGTTTTTTTAACTCGTATGGACTCTGTCACAAATCCAAGCGCCACCTTTACCCTTTGGCTTACTGGGCTAACAGCCTTTCCAAAAAACTGTCACAAATAAAAATGAAAAACAATATGAAATGCCAAATATCGCGAGTATCGCAATGGTCCACACTGTGATGATGGCCTCAAGAGCACGTTGACTCGGAGGTTAGGCCACAAATTGGCCCACGGGCAGGTTCAATTGCCCCCAACCTACCTATGTATGTACCTACCTAATGCCAACTTGTTTGTCTTTTTCTTTTACCATTTGCAATCATCGGACATTGTGTGGGATTCAATTGTTTGTGTGTGTCTGGGGCACATTTAATGCCAATTAACGCACGATTTTCGATTATTGCCATTTGTATTGCAATATCAATATCAATAACACAAAGAGTGACCACGTGCTGTCGTCATCCACGCGGTAGCTAAATAAAATACGCATACAATTCATGCTCGCCAATTGATCAATTCATTTAAGCTTAGTAAATTGGCCAATTACAAGACTGTTGCTTACCAAAGATGTGGCTGGCAAACAAGTCCGACAAGTTCCTATTCAGAATTAAACCATTTCTACATTTATTGAACGAGTTCCGAGTTCCGCTTCCGCTCGAAATTCGCGCAATCGAAATCGATTGTTTATTGATTTCTGAACTGCCTGCGATATTCCAATTCATAAAATCGGATATGCACTTTTTTATACTCTTTTGTTCTGGCTAAAAATTAAATCATTTCTACATTTATCGAACGTGTTCCGAGTTCTGCTACCGCTCGAAATTCGCGTAATCTAAATAGATTGACTTGTAAAATGCCAACGATTTCCTAATTTATAATATTGATATAGTCAATTCCAATTAAACATTCATCTAACGTGTTTTTTTAGTTTCACTTCCGCTCGAAATTCGCACAATCGAAATCGACTGCCACAAAATGACAAAATACTTATGCTTTAAATATCTGCCAACGATATTCTCATTTACAATATAATTTTTACCCATTTCCACTGCGAAAAAAACATATTTTTTATCCCTTTTTTGTTCTGACTGAAAATTAAACCATTCTACATTTATGGAACGTGTTCCGAGTTTCGCTTCCGCTCGAAATTTGCGAAATCGAAATCAATGGTCGCAAAATGAAAAAATTCATAATTTTTTTTATTGATTTCATTACTTATATACACATTTCCACTGCGAAATAAAACACATTTTTATATACTCTTTTGTTCTGGCTGAAAATTAGCCATTTCTTCATTTGTCGAACGTGTTCCGAGCTCCGCATTCGCTCGAAATTCGCGAAATCGATTATCGCAAAGTTAAAAAAGTTTAATTTTTCTATTGACATCTGAACTGCCAACCATATCCCAATCCATAAAATCTTTGTTACCCATTTCCAACGCCAAATAAAACACATTTTAATTTACTTTTTTATATTTTTTTCATATTATATTTAATTTCCCGGGTTTCTTTTTTAATTGTTGTTTCCTTGAATAATTTCGTGCAACACTTTTCAAAAAGTTAAGCCATTATATCAATCTTAAAATGGACAAGTTTCAATCAAAAGAATACAACATTGATCTCAATACATTTGTAAACTGAACAATTGACTGATCGATAGCTCTAATATAAAAGTTAACTTTTCGTTTAAATGCAATAGATGCGTTTACTTTTTCAGTGTTTTTCGTTTCTTTCTTTTTAGAAATATTCAATATTAATTTTATTTTTCTTTTTCATTTTTTATTTAAAGCTACAATTAAAATACAAAATGTCATGCAACAAAAGTGTGTGAATATCGCTCTGAATTGATTTATATATCGCCGATTTGTTTACTGTTTTTTTTTTTGCAAATTAAACTAATGAATGTATGTTATATAAAAATAAGTTTATATAAATGTATAATTTGAGTAACTCAAAAGGCGAAATATGCCCTATTTGATGTTGGGCAACCCGAAAAAACCCTGCAAAATGTATATACAAAAATAAAAGTCTCTTTGTGAATGGCTTACAGGGTATTAGTCGGGCCACCCTAGGACCAAATCGTATTGCTTATAAACTAAACACGCTAAAAACAAAAAAATGTTGAGCAAAAAATAATATTAAACGTTTGCAAATTTTGGTTTTTCATTGTTTTCGTAATACTCTTTTAGAACAGAGAGAGAGAGAAATCAGGAGAGGGCTGGGAAGTAGGATTGGGAAAAGGATACAAGAGAGAAACAGTGTCTTTTGGGCAGAAAGAGAGAGGTCTACTCTAAAATCAAACAACATGAAGTTTTAGTTAATAAGCTAGTTAACTGTTTAGTTTTTTGGTACTAAAATGTACGCACAACAACTAATTAATATAATTGCATTTCTAAAACGTGCTAAAACTGACAGTTTTCTTTCTGCTTTTTTGGTGCTGTGTGCTAATTAATTAGGCACTCGAATAAGTATATATATTAATATATAATATAGTATAGTTAATCTTAGGGTACTACCTTGAAAAATGAAAAGAAATTAATTAAACGAGAAACATTTACAAAACTGTGAGGGTCGCAAGTTTTACATCTAACAATAGTTAGATCCCTAGGAAAATGATGATGAAGCCAGACCGTAATTGGCTCACACAAACTATGCTAACTAAAAAAAGTATATCTCTCATCAAATGTATACATATAGTGTATATAATAAATATATATCCCTTGGTATAGCACTGTTCCTAATCTTTTGTTTCTATTTTTTTGTTTTTTGCATTTGTCATGCACAGGAGATTGAATCATGATGGGGAAACATCAGCCCATTCTATTTATTGGGCCTCCGGTGTACCGCCATATACTTTCATGATATCCTTGACCGCCGACAGGGAGCCAAAGACAAGAGCACAAACGCCGCAGATGGTGATCACAATGTTCTTCCACAGTATCCAATTGCCAGCGCCGAAACCAGTGTCCCAATGCACAATCAGCTCAATGATGACCTGCAGCACAATTGAAAAAATTATTAGAAAATGTCTATTGTCAGTTTAGGAATTATTTCAATATTTACCGGAAAGATCAGGCCAAGTATGGAGAAGCAAAAGGCGCCAATGAGACCCATAAATGGCGCTATGGTTGGCACTAAAATGGCCAAGACAACAGCGGCTGTTACCAAAACGGTGCTGCAATTGAAATGAAAGCAATTTTATGAGTTGAGAAATTACTGAAAATTGTTTATATTTAAAAATCTAAATAATGTTTGGATTTAAAGTAAAGTAATTAAAATCATAAATTGGAAAATATAAATATAGATACTAAATAAAATGTATGTTTTAAATATAGATGGATATATTAGAAACAGCCATTAAAGCCGTAACCGATACCGTAACCGCTAACCGGAATTGCCCGATTGAATTTGGTAACCGAAACTAAAACCACAACCGGAAACGCTTGTAAGTAATACATAAACAGAAAATCTGAAATTATTCAAACCGAACTAACCGTTTAGTAACCGATTCTTGCATAACGGTTATTTTCGAATCAGTCAATTGTTAAATTAAATTTTCTTGGAAAAGCTTTGTATAATAACATAAACAGAAAATCTGAAATTATTCAAACCGAACTAACCGTTTAGTAACCGATTCCCGCATAACGGTTATTTTTTCGAATCGTTAAATTAAATTTTCTTGGAAAATCATTCAAACTGAAATAACCGTTTAGTAACCGATTCATGCATCAATCAATCAATCGTTAAATTAAACGGTTACCGGCTCTTGGTATGTTTCTAATTCGAAATACCAGTATGATTACGGTTTACAACAAAAATTATTTTAAATGTTAAAAGCATGTAAGTAAATATTAAAAAATTTCAAAAATTTAGATCTTTTTATTGAGATCAATACGCACATTAGAAATAAAAATAAAATTTACTTCTGAAAACCACTATTACACCTTAATAAGATAATTAAATTTGATGCTTTATCGAGATTTGCAGTTGTGGATGAGTCGGTTTCTAAACGGTTATTTCGGATGGAATGAATTCCGTTTTTCGGTATCGGTATAGTATAAAAGTTTTGTTTTTCGGTAACGGTTTTAGTTACCGTTACCAATTTCAATCGGTTAATACCTTTTTACGGTTACAACCTTTTATGGTAACGGTTTTAATCTCTGGTGTAAAGTAATTTTGTGCATTTGTATCATTTTATTAATTAAAAAAGTAACTATGCAGTAAATAAACTTACCGCAGCACATAGTTGACAAAGATGGGACGCTTGGTGCACTTGTCCTTGATGCCGTCCCAGACAATCTCGAGGCACACATAGAACTGCAGTCCGAATGTGCAATAGACGGCCAGGGCAATCAATACCTTGACCGCTTGGGCGGGCCACTCGTGTGTGGGCAGATTGAGGGTGATGCTCTCGCCCGTCTCGTTGCCATAGCGCATGTAGCCCAGGAAACCGAGTAGCATATAGATCAATGTGACACCCGACATGCCCTTGCTGAGCACACCGCAAATACCCAGGAAATTCTGTGGTGTCTTCATGTTATTCTCGAGCGGCATAACAACACCAATCGCCTCCATGGCAAAGATGGTGATGGAGAAGAAGGCGGGCAGCGTGGACAAGGTGACCAGAGAACGTTCCTCAATGGGCGGCAAATCCTGAACCAAATAGTAAAAGGTCAACAGCAAACCGAGACCCATGAAAACATTGGCGACCATGGAAACGGGTGCCAAATACTTGAGATTGGGCACCCAGGCAATCAGGATCAATGGCACAAGCAGTATGCAAATGAGGACACGCGAATCGATTTCCGTTTGAAACCAATGCTCCAGCACCTGTTCAAAATTCTTGGCCACAATCACCGTGTACACGGAGCAGGTGCCAAAGTACGTTAGGAACATGCCCACCAATATGGAGAACTTGGCCACGGGAGCTAGGGGACGGCACCATTTTGGACCCTTTTGGAATGCTGCTTCGGCGATTTCGGCGAATGTCATCTTGGTGCGACGCGTCTTGTAGTACAGCTTGTGACCGCATTTGACCTGCAAGACACACAGAGAGAAATACTTGTTAAGCTATTTGTATCTCAAGGAAAATAAAAATATATACTCGTAATATACATAAAAGCAAATTGTTGTAAAAATCTATATTTTCAACAATAATTTTCCTCGTATCTGAAGCAACGTTTTTATAAATTATTCTTAGATTTTAATTGTGTTCATTCAAGTACAATCATTAAATTTAGTTTGACTTTAGCTTAGCCTATATATAATTTCATTTAAGACGGTTCTGTTTGAACATGGCATTGCACAGTGGCCCAAATAGGCAATCTAGCGGGATATAAGTCGAATTTCAATTTTTGTATATTCGGGTTTTTTTTATTTCTTTTGATAGACAACTCTTGTCATAACTTATAAAAGCTTTTGCATGAGCTTTCCGGTGCATTCCTAATCGGATGTGAGCTTCCAAAGTGAACATATGTTTAGCACGTGGCCTGCCAATATTTGACTGCATTCTTAAGCCTTTGTTGATTGAGCCAAATTTCAAACCAATTGTCAATTTCTTGAATCAATATCTTTTTATCTTAATCAGATAAGGTTTGTACTAAATAAAAATTAAATGCTTGTGACCCGTCTTTTCATGTGTAGCAAAAATAATGTGGTGAAAGTATGCCTTTTTAAAATACATTTTTTTATAGCGTATGCTGTCAACTTTGGGCTAAAACTAGCGTGCTCGGATCGGATCCGAGCTAATTTTAGCATATATATAAAGTATGAGTCCTTGTGGTGTACAAATTTCCAAAATGTTAACCAACTACGACCAACTCTTAAGTCTGTTGCCCTTTTTAGGTCAGTTTCGAAGCGCTATATATACATATTTATATTAATTGGCTTAACGAAAAAGTGGCCAAAAATAAAATGTTAGCCATCAAAGAATTTGTATTTGGTATATTTTATAAAAATTACCTGGAAGAAAAAAACAAAAAGTTGAAAGCTTTCGTGGCCCATTTTACAGAAAAATGGAAGGCATGCAGATACAGTAGAAACTTTTTTGAAAAAAAAATCAAAAATGGCTTGACATGCCTCTTTTTCAACAAAAACGGTTAGACATGGGCCGTCCCATAAAAAATTTTTGGGACCTCTGCCCCAAGACACAGGTCCGAAAAGTGTCCAGTATTGTTATTAATCAGTTGTATGGGAGGTATGAGAAATGTTTGACCTAGAAAATTGAAATTTAGAGAGTACGTGAAGAGTGCATTGAAATCCTTAAGTTAAAATTTTCATTCAAATATCTCTTTATTTACTCGAGTTATTAATAAAATTCCGCTAGCAGAGCAGTTTGGCCCACTGTGCATTGTAGGAATCGAGCCCAGCTATTTTATAACTGATAGAAAATTATAGAAAATTAATTATAGAGATTTAAATATTTAAAACAGGGACCGCAAATAAGAGTTATAAGAAACTGGATAAACTTTTAATTTCAATTTTTATTTAAAAATTATAGAATAAAAGTTACTTTTCAATTTTTTTTATAAAAATTAAAATAAAGGTAATTTTTTCAATTTTTATTATATAAATTGGAAATAAGAATTTCTCTTCAAATTGAATGCAAATGTCTTTTGAATAAATAAAATTTTATAAATAATAAAAATTTTTAGTAAAAATTAAAATATAATTTTTATTTTTAATTGCTAAAATAAAAATTGAAATTTATTTAAATAAAAATTTTTTTTATTTAGATCCAAAAATAAGTTATTTATTTTTTTTGACAAAAATCAACAAAAACCCTTTGTTTAATAATTTATATTTTAAAAACTATAATCTTAACGGTCCCTGATTTAAAATATTTGTCTTTGTAATTGATTCTCTATCTCAATCTCTACTTAAAGCTGTATCTAAAGATGCAACGGTTTTTTTACACCTATCTACGTATCTCTAAAAATGTTTTTTTTTTTACGTTTAGGTATCTAAATGGAGTCAAACATTTAACTGTTTCTCTCCATTTCTGTGATTTTTTTCCTAAAGTTTTTTTTTTAATTTCTATTAAATCGGTTTCACCATTTCTTTCTGTATCTTTATCTTTCTGTATCATTTTCGCCAATTTGACCTTATTTTTCGCAATCAACTTTTGCTTTTTTTGCATATTTTTTTCTTAAAATTTCTATTAATTTCTCCATTCATCTCATTTTCTGTATATTGTGTTTAACTTTCGCTTTCCATCTATTCCATTGTTGTATTTTTAGTAATTGTTACTTGTAACTTACCAGCACGTAACTGCAGTGCGTGCAGATAAAGGCAGTCAAGACGGTTGCAATGATGCCCATAAGAAGACCCGAGTACATAAAGGCAATGGGCATGCCCAGAATGCCAGTGCCCAAAGATGCCTTCAGCAAATGCGTCAAGGTTTCCCTATCACTACAAAAATAGAGAGTTACATTAATAGATCATCTTTTACTCTAGACTTGATTTGGACTTACGTTGTGGGATGCTCATTGTCGCGCATGGCAAATGGATTGAAGTCATTGTTAGCCAAGGCCTGCTCGGCATCTGCTTTACGCGGTTGTATCTTGTATCTGCAAGTGCACAAAAAGAGATACGAAATTGATTAGTATATTTTGGAGAGATATGAAATTGCACTTCAACTAATTGCCACCTCAACTCAACGTTCGTTGGTTCTAAATCGCTCTTTGTCATTGTGATTTGTTGATGATCTGCTTTATAGCTCTGTTGGCCAACAACTGAAAGACATAACTGAATTGCAGCATTTTCTTATGCTTTTATGGCCAAATGGCCAAGTAGCCAAGTGGTCAGTGAAATTCTTTGGCTATGGAATTGCTGCATCTGCAATTATACGCGGTTCGTCGACGTTCACAACTTATTTATGTTGGTGCTTACATGCATTACACGACAACAAAAGCAAAACTTCAACTTTAACAACAACAACAATCCAAATAGCCTTATTTGGATTGCCAGTTTTGATTGGCCAGTTGTGATTGGTAGTTGTGCTAACTGAGCCTGACTTAAACCCCCATTTTCATTGCATCAGCCAAAGAAATTGGTTCAAAAGAAAAAAATACCAAACTGCAAATTTGATTGCAAAAAACGGTTGCCTACTTTTAGGCTGTGTCTTTTATACTTTGCAGAGATTTAGTTTTTAACTCAACTGATTTAATCTAAAAGTTTTTTATTTATTATTAAATTAACTGTTTTAAATAAAAATTTAATTTTTAGAAAGTACAGTCGAACTTCCCTAACTCGAACCACCATTATCCACGAAAAAAGTTCGAGTTAGGGAGACTTCGAGTTAGGGAAGTAGAATTGTATGAAATTTGCCAAGTATTGCCACTCGATTTTGTTCGAGTTAGAGACTTCGAGTTAGGAAGTTCGAGTTAGGAAGTTCGACTGTATTAATGTTGCCTTTTATGCTATTAAACTTTGATGTGCGCTGTTTAAATAATTATTTTTGTGGCATATTTGGACATGTCTTTAAACTGAATTTCTTTTATTTGTATTTTTAATTTAATCTAATACTTATTTTATTATATTCAGTTGAGGGCATTTTTAAAATAATTTTTTTTTAATATTATTGCACATTTTTACGCCTTAAGACTTATTTCAAGTTGTTCAAAATTACTTTAAGCGTGTATATATAATACTTTGCAAAAATGTATTATTGTCATAAACTCAATTTAATCCTCAGGTTAATTTATTATTAAATTCACTATTAATTGAAATTTAATTTTCAAAAGTATTATAGTTGCCAATTATGCTTAAGTTGTTCAAATATTTATTTTTGTGGCATATTTGGACATGTTGTCTTAAAAACCCAATTTTTTAAATCTATAATTTATGTTTATAATTACATTGATATATTTGATTGTAGTCATTTTATTAAATTTAAATTATTTATATATTTGTATTTAATATTGCACATTTTTGTGCTTCAAAATGTATTGCAAGCTGTTCAAAATTTGTTTTTTTTCCCCATATTTGGACATGTTTTTTTCAAGTTCATGTTAGCTAAAGTTGCTTGTTGGAGGTTAGCAAACATTTGCATCTGCATGTTAAATATTTGTCAGGCAAATAGAATTGAGAGTGTTCCCACTTGGGTCAGCAACAAATATTTAATTGATGAGTTCAGCTAACTTTTGAATAATATCATACTTAAGGTTGTCAAACGGTTATTTAAGAAATGCCATTTTATTAAAGTAAGCACAAATTTTCAGTACTTTATTATGCACATATACTTACTGAGTTCTTAAGAAGTCTTAATCTTTTATATAAATGTTTTTCTTTCCTTAATTAATTGTTTATGTGCATATACTTATTTTCCTGAAATTTATACGAGTCATTTAAAAAACATTAAACCACAATTAAAATGTGAAGAATACGCTTTATAATATACTATATATTCTATATGGCAGTTATATAGACATACTATCAGCTGGTAACCTCAACCTTCGCAAATAAATGTTTTTCATAAAAAATTCATTCACTTAGACTACGAGTTAAAACATGTCTTATCACTTTTGAAAGCGCAAGGTTTGAAAGGTTATCAACTCAGCTGATTATACAAAATAAAATCCCATAAGCGTGTAAGAACCAAAACAATTATTTGTAGTTTCTGAATTTTGTGTTTTTTCCAATTTATTTATATACTATTTAACAGATCTCTGTTATCAGTCAGACAGCTGAAATGCAATTTGTTATTCAATTTTTCTATTTTTGCTTTAAGTTTTGAATGCAAAACGTGTACTGCCAATTGACATTTGAATGTTTGCTTTGACAAACTGCATAATAATATTTGCATGCAAAAAAATATATGTATATATTCATTTACATTTAGAAGATCTTGCGATGCAAATGAGAAAAACAAAAATAAGCGTGTAATATTTACGAAGAGTCCACGACTAAAAGATACTTTAAGTGTTGTGAGATACATTTAAAATTTTTTTTTTATATATTTACTGATCAAATAAACTAAAATAGAATTTAAATAATAAAGATTAGTTCTGTATATAATTGCCGTTTCTATCATACCCTTGCGCTTTTGTAAAGCAGTGCAGGGTATTTTGTGGTACACAAGAAAATAACACTACGTCAACAGTTTTGAAAAATATTTGTTTTTGAGCAAGCAGACAACGGTTTAAACTGACACTTGCAAAAAAAAAAAGGTTGAAATGTTTTAGCATTATATATATAAACTTATTTTCATGAATTATTACGTGAACTGAACTTTGGAATAGACTCTGACGTAGGCGCTGTATAGGGCAAAAATGATAAGACTTGTAATATAAGAGTATACTTTGTTCCCTCAGTATTACGAAAGCCGATTTTATTTTATTGATTTATTTTAGAGTTTCAAATATACTCGTAATAAGAAAAATTAATTTATATTATATATTTAAAATGATAAGATAGAAAGCAAAGTTAGCAAAGTTTACTATTTAATTGCACTCATAATTCTTTAAAATTATATACAGCTTGACTATTTAAGATCTGTGGTCATGATCCCTGATAATATCCAATAATGCCAGACTATAAATGAACTCACTTATTTAAGCAAACTTTGGCGGCATCATATGAGCAATTTATGTAGCTTAACTAACATTTAATTGTTGCACACGCAACTTGTATTCATTTATGAATTTATTTAGAATTGGTGGAGGTTAAATCCACTTGATAGAGGCGTCAGATACTCACTTATTGCTGCCATCGCCGGGCAGGAATTGTTCCATTTCCTGTGGCGCATGTTTGGCGCCGTTGTCAGGCTATAAAAAATAAATATATTGACATCAATTAGACAAACAACAAATTAATCAAATTATAAACAATATTACTTACCACAACGTTTACCATTTTGTGTGTGTATATTTAATTTCTCACAGTGTATATAAACTGCAAATAGAAGAAAAATTTAAAAATTGATTAATTGAATAGAGCAAATATTGATTACAACTGAAAAGTGTTTGATGATATTGATGTGTAAAAACTAAGAATACAAATTGCCTGATTGATTCAGCAGACAGTTTTTTGATTCGTCGACGAAGAGAAACTGAATCAAAATTCCATTGGCATATCAAAAGATGCATATACTATATGTTTATTGGCTTTAATTTGATATAATTTATGCGTTCAATTGCCTTTTAATTGATTCGTGCGCCGCACTTTCAATAAAGACATTTGATTTGCTTAACTTATTGAAATAAATTTGTGATTTTTTGTTGTTGAGATTTTCAACAATTTATTCACTTGATTTCTTGCTTTATTTGCCACTTACGTTTTGTCTAATGAGTGCTATTTATATATAAAAAATCGGCGCTATCAATGAACTTTTCGAGCATTTCATTAAACTGTCCCATTCAATTTACTTTTTGGCCCTGTCATCATGAGGTTTGTTTGTTGTTTACTCGCTCTGGTTCTATTATTAAGACCATGTCAAGTGCCTGCCAAAAATTGTTGTGTAAAATGTATTAAATTTCACATTTGCAAAACAAATATGTTTGGGGGCGTCTTTAAATTTGTCACATGCGTCAATTCAATATGTCAAATTTTCGTACTTTGCCATTTCTCTTACCAAATTTACAACTTAATGGCCTTGTACAATCTGTAGACTCTAAACAAAAGTCATTAGCAGTTCAACTTATAACTATTCCATTTAATTATCGTATAAATAAGTTGATCTACTGACAAGATTAATGTGCTTTCTTGGACACATTTACAAAATTCGCCGCATCAACATTTTTTTAAACTCAAATTTCGATTGTCTTTTTTTATATCAACCTTTTTTTTATTTTTTCTGCTTTCTGTTGTATACTTATATTTATTGGCTTTCGTTTACCTAAGCACATTTCGCCAGCAAGGTTGAATGACCTTTGCGTCTGGCCTGTCAAATTTTTCAAAGCACGAATAACAAGTATTGAATACCCACTTGGGATTCACAAATAACAGCTGTAATACAATCTTAAACGATCCCTTTTTATATCTGTTTTCAAACTTTAAATTCCAAAAGTTGTAATACAAAACTAAGAAATAATTTTGCTTACATTTTCATTATCTTTGAATGGATGTAATATAAGCTTAAGCTATCTTTTTCATATATTTTATCTTTAAATTCCATTAAATAGAATATCAAGTTCTATATGAGCTCTGATCTGTATACATATATATTTCGTATATTTTCTTCACATTTTCATTATGTTTTAATAGATTTAATATAAACTGAAGCTATCTTTTTTCATATATTTTATTTCTAAATTCCAATAAATAGAATTTTAAGTTCTATATGATCTCTGATCTGTATATATATTTCTTATATTTTCTTCTGTACATAATGGAACCTAAAATGATCTTTTCTATTCCATTCATTAGTATTATAAAATTATCATTATCTTTGAATAGATGTAATTTAAACTTAAGCTATCTTTTTAATTTAATTTGTATTTTTTTTTAACTTTTTTTTTATTTAAACTCCATTAAATAGAATATTAAATTCTATATAATCTGTGATCTGTATATATATTTCTTATATTTTCTTCAGTTCATAATGAAACCTAAAATTATCTATTCTATTCAATTTAGTTCATCAGTTCTATAATTTTCTATATCTTTATACTGTTAATCAAGCCTATTGACTTCCAGATTTATAACCTCTAGACATGCGCTATATAAAACTATAACTAATTTTTATTATTTCCTCTTGAAGTGAAGTGAGTTAAAGAAGTATATGCCAACGTCACCAAATCACAACAAATACTCAAAACCTTTAGATTAGATATAGTGGGAACATTGAAAAGTACTATCAAAGTGTTTGTCGAGCATGAAACGTGAATGAAACGAATCGTGTCGAATGCTACTCATATTAGTGGAATACTAGCAGATGGAATTGCCATATATACATAGTAAATATACTTTATTTTGATATGTGTATTTAACAACACAAATGTGAAAGAGCCTTCACCCAGTGTGAGTCTAAAAAAAATTGGCACAGTTCTTTTTTTTTTTGTATTGTTAGATATTTTTAGTGAGGTAATACCATAATCTCATGACCCGAACCGCTGCAAACCGGTTTCGCAAAAGAACTTTTTAGATAATTGATCGATTTGTAGTAATCAGTGCCAACTTTTATACTATATATACTATGTATACTAGACTATACGATGTTGCGTGAATAGATAGAACACAAACCGGACCAGAGCATGACATAGCCAAAAAGAAAATATAGTGAGAGATAAGTGTAAAAGTTGCCCTTGAGGCACGCCACCAAATTTTAAGTGCTCTATTGTTGGTGTCGTTGGTTCGTCGTCGTTTCACTAGAAATTGTCAAAATTGCCAAAAAAAGAATTGATTTTCATCATTCTTAATTAAAAAGGTTACAACACGTGTTGTCTGTCGTCGTATCTCAAAGAAGATTCTTTGAAGCAAGTACTGTACTGTATGTTACTAGTCTTTGAAATGTGGGATCATTCATATTTATTTTAGAATCGTATAGTTTAGAGACTGACAGAGTCTAAAGTACAAAAAGTCGGTAGCAATTTGTTAAAGGTATTTATAAAATATGTTATCTAAGAAAATTTGCAGTATCTAAAGGTCGTCTGTATAGTCTGTTGAATTGATTCTTTGAAGAAAGTAAAATTTATTAAAACTTGGGATCTACCAAAGGGAAAACCCAAAAGAAAAAATAAAATACAAATTTTAAATCTGTTTTTTTTGGGGAAAAATCCCATATTTGAAGGTCTTTGGTATAGTCTGTTGAATTTATTCTTGTTAAAATATTGGAATTTTGTTATAACATATAGTATATTAATATTTTGTAGTTGATGAACAAGTTAAAAGGTCATAAGACTCAACGAAAATATTTATAATTCTGTACAATTTTGGGGAATTCAATTGAATAAAAGTTAAATTAGAGAACAAAAGTTCTGCATTTAGTAAGTTAATAGATTGGATTATTCTTGAAGCAACAGAGACACGACGCAACCAAATCTATTTATATATCCTAAAGACAACCTTGAAAGAACATAATGAAATTTTTGACTTTTGAGATTATGTACTTATTGCATGTATTCAAATTTGAAAAAGGAAAACAACGCAAAATGACAAAGAATTTGAATATGTGAGAACATGACTCAAAAACAGTTTTTTTTTTATTTTTTTTCGTCACATACTTTTAAAAACAACAGATCTAACCGAAAAAAGGCTAAATCTGCATCACATGGAAGAAGGATAATGACGTAAGCGAATTCCCGCCATTTGACGCGTCGGCTGTTGCGTCTAATCTCAAAATCATATGTGACGTCAGTCTCTACTCTCTCTCTCTCTCTTGGCAATTCAGCGCACAGCATCCTGTTGTGGAGAGAGCAGATTAATATGCTTTATGCTTTGACTCTCTGCCCTCTCTCTCTCTCTCTCTCGTTGACGCTCTCACACAGCTGAAAAACTGAAAACCACCCGGCCAGGCCCCTAATTATAATATAAAACACGTGTTCCAAATTTAGAACTACAAATTTGACGTTTTTGGATATTTAAAAACATGCATTCGTATATTTCGTCTATATGTGCAATACATTTTTAGCCAGCCACATGAAACTTATGAGTTTTTTTATGCGGGCACTTTTGCCCAACCTAAGTAAATATAATTTTGGAATGTTGTAAGTAAACTTTACTTTGATAAGAAACATTACTCAACGGTAGTTCCGGAAATTCGCGTACACTTCCCCCCTATATTTAATTTAAGATTAGTAGCACGATTATTATTAGAAATACATTCATATATCTTATGCGTTTGTTGTTAATTTTAAAAAATTCATTGTATTTATTATTAGCTTCAAGTTCATTCTACCGCATGTAAAGTTTCATAGAAATTTCATCAGCCAAAACATTTTGTATTTCTATTAGAATTCTGTTGATTCTTTCGATTGCATTTGTATACGCAGAATTTTCGTTAAGAAATTGAGCTGTCGGGGAAACTTTATTGACATCTCTTAATTATGAGTATTAAATTTCAATATTTACTGTTTACTTTTAGGATCGGGTATTAGCAGACTGATCTTTTATGTGTAATCGTTGCGAGAACGCAAAACATGGGAATGTTTATTGCAATTCAAATTTTACTAATGTTTATGTGGGTAAATTTTGGAAAAAAAGTCATGGAATACAAAAATTCATCCATTAACTTTAAAACAATTTAGTATTTGTATAGATTTCAATATTAAAAACGACTTTTTAATAAGGTACTAATGTTTATGTGTAATCTTTGGAAAAAAGTGATGAAAAACAATAATTTTGCATTTACTTTAAGAAAACTTTCGTTTAGGAAAATAAGTATAGATTTTAAATTATACAATTTTATTCCAAACTATTTAATTAGGTATTCACAATCAAAAGACTTCATTGAAATATATAATAAAAAAGGTAATGAAATACATACATTTTTGAATTACCTTTAAGAAAACTTTAGTATAAGAAAATAAGCATAGATTTCAATTTATTAAATTTTATTTCAGACTATTTAATTAGGTACTCACAATTAACAGACTTTATTGAAAAATGTAATGAAAAAGTAATGAAATACATAAGAAAAATTCATTTTATGAATTTTTATTCCGAACTATTCAATTAGGCATTCAGAATCAACAGACGTTATTGAAAAAAGTAATGCGAAAAGTAACGAAATACATTAATTTTGGCATTAGCTTTAAGAAAACTTTAGTATTAGTATAGATTTCAATATATAAAACGTTTTTTCAGACTATTAATAACGTACTAAAGTTTATGTAAAACAATAATTTTGCATTAACTTTAGTACATATAAGGAAATAAATATAGATTTCAAATTATAAATTTTGTTCCAGACCATTTAATTAGGTATTCACAATCAACAGACGTCATTGAAAAATGTGCAAGTAATATTTAGAAAATTAATTAGCTTTGGGGAGGTAAGATCAATAGAAACTGCTATTATCATAATCTATTGCTTAGGACGGATTATTTCAAACAGCTATTTTTTTCTATTATCTTAATATTGTGGACACGTTGCGTTGTCTCTACTCTCATAACAATATCACATTGCGTGCTTATAGATAGGGGACTTTGGGGAGTTTGAAACGATGAAACTGAACTGAAACTGCATTCAACTCGAGGGCAATTACCATTTGCTGTTTAGATAAAATGGTAGCTCAAATTGTGTGTAAACAAATGGAGTATGGGGCACATTGCATAAGCAGAGGGGTTCATTTTTGATAAGAATGCGGCGTCACAAGGCCAATTATGTCGCAGTATATTAATAAACAATATTTTTTGGATATTTTGTTGGAATTTATCAGCAGACCGTTTATTAATAAGAAATATTTGGGATATTTTTAAAAAAGTTTATCAGCAACGTTTCATGGATGGTATAATTATTGGACAAATTTCCGGACAATTGATAAAGAAGCAATTGAACACCTGAGCCTGAGGTGTGCCGCCGTTATGACAATTAGTTACGTCTAAAAATAAATCAATTTGCTAAGGCAAGAAGTACAGTTAAAGGGATGGGTTTGGGGTTGGTTGGGGGTTAAGTTCTCTTACGTTGTTACCACACCAAAGACGGTCGGATCGGTCAAGTGTAAGGGCGTGTGCGGACAATTTGCGCAAATTGACAAGCAGACAAATAAGAAAAGCACATCATAAAGAACAACAAACGTCAAGAGAAATAACAGTAAACAAGTCGCGATACTAAACAAAAGGAAAACTAACTAAAGACTGTGGTAAATTGCATTGAATGGAAAAAAAAATTATATTTTAGATAATGTTC